>ML787202.1:494837-512377 GCA_009831015.1 Picea engelmannii
CTAGTATCTGAAGTTAATGTATTACCAAAAAATACATGGCAGTGCATGGGAGAGCCAACATTAGAATATTCACCTATTCAATTGAAATTGGCAAACCAACACAGAGTCTTACCACTCGGTATACTGAAAGGAGTGACAGTATATCTTGATGGAGTGCACACTAAAGAAGACTTTGAAGTCATTGAAATAGTAGATGACATGACACCTTACCGAACATTGTTTGGTATAGATTGGGCGTTTGACAACCATGCCATCATCAACTTGAAAACTAGGAAAATGACATTTGAATCAGGAGAATACAAGGTCATCGTGCCATTAGATTCATCTGAAAGGGATAGGCTTATATAACCTACTTCCCTAAACCTAGAGGAGATCGGCCAATTATAAAAAACAACTGCGTGCGGTGAGGATTACGTAAACCCAACTACATATGGGGTACTCAGTTGGTAGAGAATTACTTCATGTGCAACAGACTCAGACACCAGTTTATAGAACTGGCAGCAAAGGCTACATAAAGTATCCACGAGAAAATGTGCATGGATAGACCGCGTAGTAAGATGGGTAGGCACAAAAAACAAAGAACCACCAAGTTTCCACGGAATAAACGATTTGGAAACATTCTTCACACATTATGAAGACATAGTATTAGAGAACTAGAGATTGTTACCACTTGATCTAGCACTCAAGGCCACACCTGCAAGATGGTGGGGTGCACACAAGGAAACCATCACAGTTTGGTACCAATGTAAGAGGCTATTGCGCATAAGGTTTGGCGTAGAACAAAAAACCAGCAAACAGAAGAAGTATGATGGACACGGGGCACTAGTGGAACATTTGGAGAAGTGTAGAATGATGTGGAAATTGAAACCCCCAGAGGAATGGCCGCATTACTTCATACATACTCTAGAGGGAATACCAACGAACTGGTATATAGACCAGGAGTTGCGCAAAGGAACTGCGACATGGACGACATTGCAACATAAACTTTAAATCACTTTCTCATTCGAACATGAGAACCCCAACATAGATGTAGATCTAAACCAGATAAGAGGAGTAATTTTTATCAGAGAAACATATATAGAATTGATCACATAAGAGAAATAGTGGAACAATCAGATAGTTAAGGAACTGTTTTCTTGTTACCACATAAAAGAAGCAGGACCATATGAAGATGATCCGCACGATATTTAGATTGAATAAGTCGAAGGTGAAAGAGATGTGGAAGGACCACCCATATAATCGAAAGTCATTTTCATGTCGATCAAGGTAAAGAAAGTCAACATTGGGACAGTCGAGCATCCCAAAATGGCCAGCGTTGGAGACTATTTGGATGAGCAAACGGTAGAAAGAATCACAAACTTGTTGTGTGAATACAACGACTTGTTTCCCACAACATTTATATAGATGAAGGGTATATCCAGAGAGTTAGGAGAGATGAAGATACCACTTAGACAAGAAGCAAGATCGATCAGAAAATGACCATATAGAATGAACCCCATATACAAGCAGAAAGTCAAAGCTGAGATCGACAGGATGCTCGAAGTTAGCATCATAGAATCGGTTGAAGAGTCATAATGGATAAGCACGATGGTAGTACATGACAAGAAACAAGGAGGGATTAGGATATGCATCGACTTGAGGAAGTTGACCGATGCATACCTACATGACTCGTTCCCTACACCTTTCACGGATAAGGTGTTAGAGAATGTAGGAGGACATGAAGCTTACTTAGTTACTGATGGATTCTCAGGTTACCATTAGATCAAGATAGAACAGGAGGACAAATAAAGACCACATTTGCGACAAAATGGGGATCTTATCAGTACACAGTCATGTCATTTTCACTAGCAATCTTTTCCAAAGTACTCATTGCTGCATTTAATGAATTCATCCACCAGTTTCTTGAAGTATACCTGGATGATTGGGCAGTCTATATTTTACTTAAAAACCATATGGAAGTTTTACAACTGATGTTAGAAAGATGTAGATAGTGTTAGATATCACTGAACATAAAGAAATGCATATTATGAACACCGTTTGGGATATTATTAGGCCACATAGTATGCAAACAAGGTTTATTAGTAGATCCTGCAAAGATCATAGTCATTGTTAATTTACCACCACCAAAAACAGATCGTCATCTAAGAGAAATGTTGGGACACACAAGTTATTATAGGAAATGTATACAAGGATATGCAAAGATCACTTCACCGATGGAAAAGTTGTTAATAAAGTATACAAAGTTTCAATGGAACGATGAGTGTCAACACGGTTTGGATACCCTGAAAGAAAAGATGGTCACTGCGCCGATATTAGTATTTCTAGACTGGGGGAAGACATTCCACGTGCATGTAGATGCATCAGCCATAGCACTTGGAGATATCTTGGCGCAAACAGGAGTAGGAGACTTGGATCATCTGATAGCATTCACGAGAAGAAAGTTATCAAAATTTGAACATCGCTATAACAAGACCAAAAGAGAAGGTCTAGCCATGGTATATGCACTATAGAAATTAAGACATTACTTATTGGGAAAACACTTTAAGATGTTCACATATCACTCAGACCTGAAATACCTAGTCAACAAGCATGTGTTGTGGGGGAGAATCTGTCGATGGTTACTACTATTCCAAGAATTTAACTTTGAAGTAATAGTCAAACCAGGAAAATTGAATGCAGGACCTGATCACCTATCAAGGGTTACCAATGGAGAAGAACCTACGAATTTAGAAGACAACTTTCTAGATGCATAGTTATTCTCAGTACAAATTGTTGATGAATACTTCACAGATATCATTCAGTACTTAAGTATAGGTATTATTCCGCAAGAATATAGCATCGCACAGAAGAAAAACCTAGTAGTCTGTGTTGTCGAATATCAATTGATTGCAAGACACTTATACAAAATTGGCGCAAATAGCATCTTGTGGAGATATGTGTTAGAGCACGAAAGACCAAGAGTCTTAACAGAAGATCACAAGGGAATAACAATAGGGCACAATGCAGGTAAAGTTACCACGAAGAAGGTATTGCGTGCGGGACTTTGGTGGCCAACTATTCAAAGAGACTCGAAGGAATACTGTCAAACATGCGATGTGTGTCAAAGGGTAGGCAAACCCAATAGAAGGGATGATATGCCATTACGACCACAAGTAACATTAAATTCATTCGACAAGTGGGCAATAGACTTTGTGGGACCAATCAACCCACCATCCAAAAGAACAGGAGAAAGGTACATTATCACCACGATAGAATACTTAACAAGATGGGTGAAAGCCACACCACTGAAGGATTGTAGCGCAGAAACAATAACACATTTTCTATTTGAACAAGTAATCACTAGATTTGGGTGCCCAAGAATTTTTATGAGTGACCAAGGAACGCACTTCATAAACAGTACCATCACCACTATGACTAAATAATTTGAAGTCCATCATTAGAAGAGCACACTGTATCATCCACAGGAAAATGGCACAGTGGAAGCATTCAACAAAATCTTGGAGAATGCACTGACAAAGATCTGTAACATCAACAGGGATGACTGGGATCTCAAAGTACCAACAGTATTATGGGCATACAAGACTACGTGCAAAAATTTGACGAGGCACACACCGTTTAAATTGGTTTATGGCCAAGAAGTAGTGGTGCCATTAGAATTTTTAGTACCAAGCTTGGGCCTAGCAACAATCACAAAAATGACAGAACGAGGCACAGTACAGGAGAGACTGAATCAGTTACTGACCATGGAGGAAGAATGAATCTTGGTGGGATTCCACCAACAAGTTCATAAAGCACGATACAAATCTTGGCATGATAGACACATCAATAAGAAAACATTCAAGGAAGGAGATCTAGTGTTGATGTATGACAACAAATCATTACAGCACCCAGGAAATTTCAGAATGCATTGGCTAGGACCATACGAAGTAAAATTTATCACAGATGGAGGAGTTGTACAGTTACAAGACTTATCAAGCACAGAACTCAGAGGGATGATCAATGAGAGCCAACTGAAGTTGTACAAGGACAGTCGACCATCCACTGCGTAGTAAAAAAATAATAATAATAATCAAAAAAAGAACAAAAAGGAAACAAATCCAAAGAGGGCGCAGTGTGCCATAGGTAGACAAGCTACACAAATTTAGAAACACAAATTTGACAAAGTACAACAGTCACATACAAAGGGAAACAAGCAGGAAAAGGAAAATCGGAAAAAGTTGGATGACATGACATCACTAAGAGGAATTAAAGGATGGAAAGGATCGATGGGACACCACATTAATTGTGCCAACAGACGATAGCAAGGCAGATTAATGTCAAGTATGAAACCATCGAAGATGCATTGAACTAGTAATCAAGGTGCATTAAGCCCATAACCAAGAAAGCATCATAGACAAGCTTCATGGGGAATCCATACAACACACGGGTGAGGGAGACAAGAATCTACTCACGTAGAGAGAACAGACAGAGAGAGACAGAGGACAAAGAACACAAAGAGAGCTCACAGAAACCACAGAGACCGTTCGAATCCAACAGACATTTGATATTCATCTCCATGGCACCACCAAAGCAAGCAGAAGTGAGCATGACCACCAGGAAAACCAAAGTTCAAACTAGGTCATACTGACAAGCCGAAGAAGGTGAACAACAACCGTCAGATATCATCAATACCGACAAAATCCCATCCCCAGAGATGATACCAGTACAACCCATGCTGATACTGGAGGAAATTCAACAACCAGCAACAGAGGCCATGAATGTAGATACTCTAGCAATGGCGCAAGAGCCACAGAACCAGGAAGCAGAAACCCTGAAGGAAGTGCAACCAGACAATACAAAATCATCTCCAAAATTTAACAGCATGACATCAAAGCCGACAACAGTAGTTGAGCTAAATGAGTCTCAAACGACCATCTCAGAACACCCAGTAGGGGAGATGGTTGAAGATGTTTTAGCTTGTCTGGAATGGTATACAGAGGAAAAACTGAAAGACACTGGAACTTCGACCCAACCACCACCGATGAAGAAAGCCAAGATACAGATGCCCAGGTCACCTCGCAAGAAACCAACAACAGAAATTGGTCTACCATGCATACCGCGGGGGGTACAGATAGGACGAGAGCTACTGGGTCATGTTGGGAAGCTCAAATACTCATACCATGATGTAGCAGATGAAGACAAGTTCCTGGAACTTACAAAGAGGGTATTCTTACAGAACACATGCATAGATCCAGTTGGAGAATTGATCAACGAGCCATACTAGTGGGCAATTGGGATGAAGAAAATGAGAATTTTAGGTCTATTGGACCTACCAACTTTTGGCAGAGGCCAGTATGCAACAACGTGTTTCAAACAGCTGCTAGCAGTCACACATTGAGGGGACATATGGTTGGACAAGCCCATCCCCATAGTCGTTGATCTTATTGAGAACATAACAGGTTTACCAATTCAAGGAATGGATCCCATGTTGTTTCTGGATGAAAAAACCAAGGAGAAATCACTATAAGAAGAGATGAAGAAGAAGTATGGTACCGATAGGGGAACGAGAGGGATCATCATCAAGAGGATCAACGACACAACCACACAGTTGGGCACGGAAATCTTATCTTGCAAGCTGCTAAGAAAATGTCGTTGAAAGGAAGTCCCAATTGGATTTGTTGCAATTGCAGCCCCGTGCACAGAAGGCACCTCAATGAGCTGGGTGCCATACCTATTGAACGTGTTCCTGGATGACTGCAAGGATGCGCAGGATCTAGGCACAGAGTTCCACTACTCATGGCTAATCACATTAATAGCCTTCATGGGATATCAAGAGACAAGGTATGTTGTTTTTTGTACCAGACTAAAGCCGAATCAGGGAGCGAGGTATTGGTTTCTCAGAGCCAGGTTAGAGTCGATGAGAAAGAAGGTGAACGACTCCATTTTTTAGGGGTACCAACACAACCTACAGGAAGCCATCTCCAAGATGTGGAGAATCACACCAGAAGCTGTCGCACGATTGGAGCAGAAAGTGGCAGGAACTTATGAGAAGATTCCACAGGACGTGCAGAGTGAGGAAATCACAGCAGCTGAAAAGATTGATCGGATTGTGCAAGAAATTGATCAATACCATAAGGAGATCGAGGATCTTCGATAACAAATCATACCAACCACTCCACTAGCAATCAAGGAGCAAAGGAAGCAGGAAGAAACAACATAGTTGCAGGAGAAACAAAAGTAGGTCAGCGTAGCAGCTGACTTGTTTGATAAAGAAACCCCTCTTTAGAACAGGTTGGAGGAGGATCAGCAGGTCCAACCGTGGGACAAAGAAGAAGAAAGGATCAATGCAATGATCCAAGAGATCAAGAAGAATTAGAAGACAATACCAATCACAGAACACATCAAAGGGACGCAAGACATGAAGAGATTGCAGGCAGAGCTAATTACTGTGCAAACTTAGAAGCATGAGAGGTAGGCTCAAATGGAACCATTGCATTAGCGGGTAGTGGAAGTCCTAGCACAAGCAGAGGAAGATAAGACAAGGATAGCACAGACTCAGGCAAAATGTGCAGAATTAGTTAGTGACAAAGTTGCAGCTTAGATAGTGGACATAATCAAGGAGAAGGTTGTTAGAATATAATGGATGTTCTCATTTTACCATCGACAATATCACTATTGTCACCCAACCATAGGCCGAATCCACCCTCCGAGCACCTTAACCTTGATAGAAAATCATTTCGGAAGAAAAACCTAGGCTAGATAGCCAAACAAAGGGTAGTGCACCTTTATCCAAGGATAGCACACCAAACAAGAGCTGATCAAATAGTCCAAACCATAACCAAGATATATTCCAAGCCAAAACCGAAATTTGCTAGCTGCAACGACAACTCTCCTCCAAACTTGCGCACAAACTGGGCAACTGCAGTGCGCACAAGTGTTGCTCTGCAATTTTGAGAATGCCCGTCGGAATGAAGACTGGCCTCTTGTATTTATACTAATTCTGGCTAACTACCTAGGCTGACTTCTCATTCTGGGTACCTATTTACTAAGTATATATTATTTATTTCGGTTGACTTCTTCTTTTTGAGGCTAATAACCTAATACAAATTATCTTCTTGAGACGACTTGTCTTCTAGGGTTATTAGCCAACTCATTAGGGTTTCTTATTGCTTCCCAGAGTATTCTATTCTCATTAGGTTTACATGTGGATGTTAATACCTCCCACAGCTACCATAATATCAACACTCCCTCCTAGCTAGGGAGGTATTATAGGGAATGGTCTTGAGCACAAACATACCATTCACCCGATAGCATCAACATAGTTGTATAGACTATCTCATGACTAGATCATGAGCACCATCATCACCATTAGTGTCATCAACTGCATCATCTCTTGAAACCATACTCCATATGCATAATTAGACATGATGTTGGATAAGTCACTCACACCACAGAGTGACATAAGAGTCATTCTTCTAATCTGGACATATTTCCTAGAAGAATAAACGTCCTGAACTATTTTCCATCTGGTAAATCTTTGTTCATTGATCATCCATCTCGCTGATAATCATTTTCAACATTGCTTATAGTCTTCAAGGCAATCAAAATAATATCATTCAATAGAACATAATTGTGTCTATCCATAGTGTACACAACTACAATCCAGTGGTACACTACCACACCAAGTAGCACACAGGTACTTGATCAATGATGTATAGTCACAAACAGTGGAACACATCCACCACAGTAGTATACATCTATTGTCTAGAGACATACAATCTTCATAACAATCATTTGATATCAACCTGCATAGAAAACATTGTTATGATATAAACAGAATCATTTGGGCCATTCTTCCACTCACATATGTGAGATCTTGGAAGACCATCTGCCCTCAGAAGGTAAAACATCAATGATGATATATCTGGACTATTCTTTTCAAGAAAGGAAGAATATTTTTCCTGGTTTATGAGCCTGGACCATTCCCCACCCTAGGCCATTCCTCCAACACTAGACAAAGTGTAACCTAGAGAGAATGAGTCTACCCTAAGTAATGTATGTCCATGATTTTTGAACCTGGACCATTCCCCACCCTGGGCCATTCCTCCAGCACTAAACAAAGTGCAACCCAGAGAGAATGAATCAGCTTTAAGGAATGACTATCTAGACCATTTCCAAAGGAAATGACTGTCCTGCACCAACCTCCAAAACGGACCATTCCCCATGTTAACCACAATGGGAAATCATTTTCTGGCGAGGAGGGCCAGTCTTATTGAGTAACCCTCAAGAAGAGAGACTTCCCTAGACCATTCCCCATGTTAATCATAATGGGAAATCGTTGTTTATGGTACATCAAGAATCCACCGAACCATTTTCATTACGAAAATGACCGTTTTATCTGGACCATTTTCTGAACTGGAAAAATACCTGTCCATCATAAATCTCAAACCACTTTCCGAACTGGAAAGGAACTGCTCATACTGGACCAATTTTCAAATTAAAAAATGATTGTCCATAAATCAATAATACATCAGTGCTCCCTCCCAACCTAGGAGTCATCTCTTCCTTTTTCAATAAGGAAGTCGTCTCCACAAGCTCCAGCTTGAGTACCCAAACTCTTTCATCTTGGACATAAGATTTACCAAAATGTCTGCTTATCTGCTCATCTGTGGAGATATATATTGGAGAACCACTTTCTCCTTTCTAGACTTCATCATGGAGAATGTAATGCTTGATCTCAAATGTACTTTAGTCTAGAACACTAGTTTTCTCTTAAGGCTTCATATAGCTCTGATCAATAAAGTATATCATTGTTGGATTCCTCTTTGGTTCTTGCTAGCTCACAACATCATGGCAAGGTTCAAACTAGAACATATCCATGTGTAACTTCTTCTGTCCTCATGAGATATTTTTCATGGATTGGAAATCCATCATTCTGATCTTCTGAGTAATCATTCTGATACAATATCTCTGTTATAGAAAATCTTCACCATGCTTCTGATGTGCATTGGAGGTTCTCCACCAAGTTGTCTTCTTCCATCTGCATACAAGGGTCTCTTTCTAGTATGCGTCAAAGCCTTGAGGTTGATCTTCATACGCTCTTTGTTCAATTGTTCTGGAGAACAGTCTTTGCATTCATCTGATGTAAAACTCCAACCCATGGATATTGCGGATGATATAATGACTCATGTAGAGGTATGTCTACTTTAGTGGAACAAGTAATCATCATAGTCTTCTCCCTCCATCTGGGAGAACCTCTAGTTCTGGATCTTGCAATGCTTGCATTCATATACATTGTTCTTCATCACAACTTTCAGTTCCTTTGATTTATTTCCTTTAGTGAGTTCATATTACAATGACTGGTTGTTCTAGATTCTCTTTCTTTCTTGGAATCTTCATGTTCTTCCTCGTGTTTTTCTTTAGCTCTTGGGTCCATGGAGTTTCTTATAGATTCCATGCCTTAAATATTTTCACTTCTTCCTTTCATCATAGTATCACGGATGTGGATGGACAACCAAGGATACTTTAAGGATTCTCTTTGAAGAAGACTTCTTCGAAGTTCGAACTGAACACATACTGCCTTTCATGGCTACTACCATGGATATATACTTCATCATCTTCAATGGATCATAGGATTAGCTCCCTCCTAATCCTTGCTTCATGTATGAGTGCATGCTTTTCTTTTGGAAATATATAATTGGCTCACTCCATCAAACATAGTCCATGCTTCTGTATTCATCCTTATTGTCTTATACAAAGTGTCATAAGTCTTTCTCCAATTTCCTCTTGATTGTTGACTTCCTTCTATCTCTGCTTCTTCTAAGTTTCTTCAAGATTGATTCTAATTTCGTCTTATCTTGTAATAGCTTCCACATTATTTGTTTGATGTGTTTCATCCTTTGATGTGTATTATCTGACTTGTATAATGATAGCGATCCTTATCTTTTTGTTCTTCCATAGGTATAGTTATTCTTGGAACATATTATCTTCTAAGAGATAGATATACAAGATATGTACATAGACTATGCAAACACGATATGTACAAGAACTAATAAGAGTATTGTTACCTTGTCTTTAGAGGAAGAAGTTTGTTTCATCCTGCTTAGTCTTCTTTGAAGGTTCCTTTTCTTCATCAACTGATGCTTCATATGTATCCTTTCTTTTCTTTAGCTTGGGACAATGATTCTTGTAGTGACCATATTTTCGACAGTTGAAGCATTGTATTTCTGACATATCTTTCTCTTGATTTGACTTCTTCCTTGAGCCGAACTTCCTCTTGTTCCTGAAATTCTTGAATCTTGTTGTGAAGGATTGATCATCGTATTTCTTTTGGGGTTTTTATTTTGCACTAATCCTTGATTCTTCTTATTCACAACAAGTCCAAAGTTCTTCAAATGTAGGATACTCCTTCCTTGTGTTCATGCTTGCGACAAATGCATCCCATGTCTTGGGAAGACCATTGAGTACTATGTTTACCAATTCCTTTTATGAAATGATATCTTCAATAGCTTGTAGTTGATATCTTAACTGAGAGATCCTCACAAAGTATGATGTTATGCTGTCAACATCATTCATCTTCATTTCATGGAGCTCATACTTCAAACTCATTACTTGTCCAATGTTTCTGACTGAGAAGAGGTTTGTTAGGGCATCGTACATCTTCTTTGATGAGTCAATATGGGAGATGTAGGGTATCAAGTGGTATTTTATAGAGTCTACTATGATTCTCATGGCATTGATTTCACCGTCTTTGAACTTTTCCATAACTGCAACGTTCTATGGTTCTTTCTCTTTTCCTTCTTCAAACTCTAGTTTCACAATCTTTCCTTTCATGATATCCAACACTTTATTCTTGGCAAGGATAAGGTCAATCCTTGTCTTCCACACTCTAAAGTTAAAAACTCCATCTAACTTGTTTTCTGACTTCATGGAGTAGGTCATGGCTTCTTTGACCTGGTCAACCCTAGATTTGACCAAAAACTCAAACTTGACGTCTTGGCTTGTTGAGAGTACCAGGAGATGCATTAGGCTAGGGCACACTAGTCTATCCGAAAATTATGTCAATCCCTTCACTTAAGGTTCCTTAATGAGAGGATTAGGTTTTTTGCAACTACACCTGCTAGTAACACTAGCTGCAGTGCTTTGGTGATTTCTCTTGCTAGAAACCCTAGCAGTAGTTCTTCAACGAGCTTAATATCCTTATGGCTATGCTTCCTTCTAGCGGTTAGACTGAATGAAGGATATGTGGGCCCATAAACTATTAGAATATAATGGATGTGCTCATTTTACCATCAACAATATCACTATTTTCACCCAACCATAGGCTGAAGCCACCCTCTGAGCACCTTAACCTTGACAGTGAATCATTCCGGAAGCAAACCCTAGGATAGATAGCCAAACAAAGGGTAGTGCACCTTTCTCCAAGGATAGTTCACCAAACAAGAGCTTTTCAGATAGTCCAAATCATAACTAAGATATAGTCCAAGCCAAAACTGAAATCTCCTAGATGCAGCAGCTGCAACGGTAGCTCTCCTCCAAACTTGCGCACAAACTAGGCAACTACAGTGCGCACAAGTGCTACTCTGCAATTTTGAGAATGCCTGTCAGAATGAAGACTGGCCTCCTATATTTATACTAATTATGTCTAAGTTCCTGGGCCGACTTCTCATTCTGGTTACCTATTTACTTAGTATATATTATTTCTTCTAGCCAACTTCTTCTCTTGGAGGCTAATAACCTAATACAAATTATCTTCTTGAGCCGACTTGTCTTCTAGGGTTATTATCCAAATCATTAGGGTTTATTATTGCTTCCCAAAGTATTCTATTCTCATTAGGTTTACATGTGGAGGTAAATACCTCCTGCAACTACCATAATATCAACAAAGGTTGCATAAGTGCAAACACAAGCAACAGAGCTCAAGGAAAATTTCCAGATGATCACCAAGGAGATCGATGAAGCTCAAAAGGATTAGGTGGCTCGAGATGAGCCACATGTCAGTGTTGGGGGCCTATTGGCAGCAGGATGAGGTGGAAAAGTAAGATGATCATGGGGAAAGAAATTATGCAGAATGAAAGAGACAACTGGAAGGAAGCACAACACATGCGCATGCAAGAAAGGAAACAGTTGGAAGGAATAAAAACATGCTCATGAGAGGAAGACCTAACGTCAGTAGGGTTAGGGTTTTGGTAATGCATTATAATGGTTGAAGAGCCCAAAAAGGTATAAATATCGATACTTAGCTATCATAGGGGGCTAGCATTGAGTCGATGCAATAGGGAATGTTTTAACTGTATGAACTATTTTATAAGTTGTTGAGATAGAGGAGACGAGAGAAGGTATATCTTGAGGATTAGATTGCAGGATGAGGAACCTGGTGCGATCTAGTTCACCTCATATAGATCTTACCCGTATGAGGAGAGTTGTAAGCGTAGGGTGTTGTAGATGCAGAACTACCAAAATAAAATAGCCAAGAGCCAAATCTTTGTGGACGTAGCCCAGGAGGGGGTGAACCACAGAAATATATGTGTAATGTGATGAATGCATGCATATATTTATCCCCTTTTCAGTAGTTAGTTGTTGTTCTTAATGAATGAATGAGTTATTATATTTCTTGGTTAAATATTGTTGTGATATTGAGGGAATAAGCTATGATCTTTGCTACATAGTCATGAATAACAGTAGGGTGCAATCGCAAGTTATAATAAATGGTTCGGGAAATAGACCCCATATCTCCCACTTAATCCTAGGCTGTAAATGCCTGAGTCTTACAGCCACCCATTAAGGATATCTTGGGTGAGACTGCACAGTGCATTCTGTGTGTTGTGTTGCCTTCTAGTTCACCAAGAGGGCCTATAGTTTTAGAGGCTTTGTTGGAAACTTGAAAGACATGAAATCTTGGTCTATAAAAACTCAGAGTAGAATAGAGGAAGAGTAGAAAACCAACAGTTTCCATGCCCAATGAGGCTACTCATATCCCCTTGACCCATCAACGGTTGACACATGGCACCCTCATAGACATGTTGGCTTCCATACTAGCACACCACATTCACATGATGTCACATCCACTTTTTCCTCACTTAAATGGATCCTACTTCATCTTACGATTGAGATTCGATCTCACCTCTACATCGATAAATGGTTCAAAAATTTTCTTAGGTCTTTATCGTCATCGATGCTCCCATGACCCTACTCTCTATCACCCTGATGACTATTTCATTGTTGTGACTTTCATGATGATCTCACCCTTAGACGTATCCCTAAGATCTATTCACCACGTTGAATCTACAACCTCGATTCATCCCACTTCACACATAGGTTTTTCTTCATGGAAACAATATGAAATCAGGACTTAACCAATATTCAAGGGTTCTTCAAAGGTTTCCCTTCAATTATTAGTCTGATTCTGGACTTCACTGCCCAGGGATTATTCCAGGTCCTAATGCATCTCCCAACAAGCAGTAATCCTGCTACTTGGCTCTCAAACAGGGATTAAATTTCCCACAACCATTTGTGTGAAGGAGAGGGAAAGAACAACATAAGGTCTATCAGTATTTCGTGGCCTCCAACACACTATTATTACAATTAATGTATCACCCCTTTGAAACAAGATTACAACACTCCATCCCTCTTAGAAATTATCGTTCATTTCTTAATTTATCTTCTTGGTTTCCTTTCATAGGAAACACGTTGCACGATATATCCTACTCCACGCATAGAAGGCACAAACACATGTTTATTCTATTTATCTTAGAATAATATCGAGTGATTAAATTTTGTTGTGTAAAGCATACACATTCATAGCACAATCACATGATCCAACTATACATTTCAGTTCTAATACACAGGGTTTGGAGATACTTATCTGTTATAAGTTATAACCATCCAAATAACTATGGGTGTTCTCCTTTCCACCTAACCATATTCTCTGCATGATCAGTCACTTCGGCAATATGCCACCCCTATGCCAGGCTATGATACTACCAGGGGATTCTCTCACTGCTGACTCACCAAGTAAAGAAGGTAAATCAGGAGGTTACTCTCTTCCATTCCTCTGGTAGAAACAAAAGACTCCCTTCTTCCCTATTGAGCTTAGGATATCCACTGGGTTTATCATATTCCTTTCCCTCTAGTTTACCTCTGCACATGAGAGTCCCATCATAGTTACATTGTCCCTCGACACCCTCTCCTTCCTGTGTTGGTTTATTTTCAGTAGCATCAAGCCCATGGCCCTCATTTTTTCTCTAGTATGGGCTTCGTGTCTTATTTTTGTCCATCACAGAACTCCCCCTCTAGTTATTCCTCAAACAGAACCACTCTCTCCCCTCTTTATTCTACATGCATTCTTGCATTCTTGACCTCTATGCATCACTTCTCTGGCATGCACATGTGCCTTCTCTTGCATGCTATCCCCTAGGAAGGTTCTTGACCTCTCTTCTTCCTTATAGTAGAAGGAACTCGGGTTCAACATGTTTCATCTTGGGGATTTTGAAATGGTACATTGTAGTGCCTTTGGCTAACAACCTCTGTTGTCCTAGCCAAATCTCCCATATCAGGATTCATTAAGGGTGGTTGGTTGTTCAACTACCAACCCCATTCTTATTAATTGATTTACTGTAACTACAATCTAGACTATTTCTTCCACGTCATTCATCAAGGTGTCTTAGGGACTTTACACATAATCCCCTTTCCTACCCCCTCACTAATCCCTCTCGTGGTATCATGGCCATTAATTTCAAGGTGTCACCTCACAATCAGTTGTTGTATTTTTCATTTAAGAGTAAAAATTTTATATTCCATTGCATCAAAATAATCAATCATTATTAATTACATACATAATCAGGGGTTTAGAAATGGGGTGTTACACACCTTATGGTTGTAGGACATTTTGGTGTTGGGAAGATAGTTTCCAACTTACAGAGGTATGTGTATTGGCCTAGAGTGCAAGAAGATGTAGCACGATATATTAGAGAATGTATATTAAGACATTATCCCTTACATGTACCCACTTGACCTTGGGAAAGTATTTCCATGGATTTTATGGGAGGTTCACCAATGACTAGGAAGGGACATCACATCTATTTTTGGTAGTTGACAGGTTCAGCTAAATGTGCATTCTCATGCCTTGTAAAAATACCATCAACAAAATAGAAGCAAAAAACAAGTTCGTTGAAGAGGTCTGGGTGCAGTTAGGATACCAAGGAGTATCATCTCTAATAGGGATACCAAATTTCTCAGTAGCATTTTGGAATACATTGTGGGAGAAGATGGACACTTAGTTGAAGAGGTATACAACACTCCATCCATAGACAGATGGGAAGACAAAAGAAATCATAGGAATTTGGTGCAACTTTTGAGGGGTTACAATCAAAAGCATTTGAAGACTTGGGATGAAAATATGATCTATATACAACACTCTTATATCAAAGCAATCCACACTTCTATTGATAAGTCACCTTTTGAAACATTATTTCGGTATTTTCCACCTTCACCCTTAGATGTTGTATATGTACAACAAGGAGGAGTGAGGGAGGACCTCACAGGAGATGCATTAAAATAGAAAAAAAATGTTGAGAAGATTGGGCAGATCCATTTGCACTTGTACAAGAGACACTGAAGAATTCACAAGAAACGTATAAGGCTAGACATGACTAGCTCAGAAAAAAGAGAACATTTAGAGTGGGAGACAAAGTATGGTTACAAATGAACAAGAAAAGACTATGGGATCTTGGTAAGAATATCAAGGCTCTGTGGTATGGTCATTTTGAGGTATTGGAAAAGGTGGGAGATAATGCATATAGACTCATTCTACCCCCATACATGCACATTTACTCAGTAGCAAATGTGGAGAATCTAAAAATCTATGAGCCTTCCATGTTGGATCATGAGGAGGAGAAGGTTCTACCTTCCATAGAGGACTTAATGACAGATGCTCAAGCAGAGTTAACAGAGGACACATTTTTGTAGAAGCAATATAGAACTACAAGACAAGGGCAACATGACCTATGGAATATTGGGTTGAAAGGACAACTTCCAGTCAAAGCAAAGTGGTACTCCAAGGAGAAGGTAGAGGAAAAATTTCCTCACCTCATTCAGTAAAGATTTTGGGGACCAAAATCCTTCCTAAATGGGGAGGTATGATCTGGATTGAATCATTATATTATTTTTCATCTATCTCAATGCTTTCAGAGTGAAAACATTAGAGTAATAAGCTTGCAAGGTCACTTTAGAGTCAAGTCCGAGTTTGGAAAATTGGGGTACGGAACCTTCTAAAGCTAGTTTGAGTCATTAAACAATGTTTTTTCAGATTTTAGTGTCCAAAAATCATCCCCACACCCTTGCAAATGTTCTACATTCTGAGACCTTTCCAACGATGCATATCATTTGTCAATCAAAGTTTTTATGCAAAGGTTATGCCTCTCATAAGTTGACCTATCGTGTTGACCATCATGGTACAAGTGGATGCCACGCCAGCCCTCATTACTCATGCATATGGAGCTAGCAACATAAGGAATTTCAAGAATATTCTAGAAGGTTCAAAACCCTACCATAATTGAGAGTTTAGGAAGTCAAAAACCTACCCCTATATGGCTATCAAGCTATGTTAAATACTCAACCACTAGGAGGAGAAGGGGTTCCATTATATGTTATTGTATTTTATTTCATAGTAGAGCATAACAATTGGGAGTGTGAAATTAGAGAGAATAACATAGGCAGATAATATTTAATAGCATCCTAATAGGCCACAGGTCTCTGGTAACTCTAAGAGAGTCCCTTCCCCTGTGTATTTGCAATTATTTCCATACCAAAGAAAAGAGAGCAGAGTAGCCTCACCTTCTAGCCACTTTTTCTCCCGTAAGGGTTTCCTAGGGAAAATCCTTGTGTTATTTTGTGGATGGTGTGTGATTATATCTTATTGTTCTTTATTTTCCTCATTTTATCCATTTCATGCATAAGTAGAAAATAAATAACTAAATATTATGGAATCTAGAGGAATTTAACCTTCATAGTGTAGATTTCAGTTTCATTTATCGGATCTGTTGTGACGAACTATTTCAGTGGAATATCCACTACATTTTACAGATCAGGGGTTAATGTTCTGTAGCAACCTAATAGGCCATAGGTCTCAGGCGACTCCATAAAGAGTGCCCTCTCCTTTGTACTTTCATTATTTCCATACCAAATAAAGAAGAGCAGAGCAACCTCACCTTATAGCTAGTTTTTCTTCCGTGAGGGTTTTCCAGAGAAAATCTTTATGTTATTTTGTGGATGGTGTGTGATTTTATTTTATTGTTCTCTATTTTTTGCATTTTATCTATTTCATGTATAAGCATAAAATTGACTATCAGAGATTCCAGAATCTAGAGGAATTTAACCTTCATAGTGTAGATTTCAGTTTTTTTTATCATATCTGCTATGACGAACTGTTCGAGTGGAATAAACACAACATTTTATGGATCAAGGAGGGGGGATAGATGGGGATAGATCTAGTGAGAAAAATGAAGAGGGAGGGGAAAAGCTCTAGTGAGCAAGAGGGAGAGAGAGAGAGAGAGAGAGAGAGA
>ML787202.1:512516-527021 GCA_009831015.1 Picea engelmannii
GGGGGGGTGGGGGAAGGGGGAGCATAGAGAGATAAAGGGAGGGAAAGAGAGGGAGAGAGTGAGTGTGAGAGAGAGGGGAAGATAGAGGGAGGGAGAGAGGGGCACTGGGTGAGAGATAGAGGGTGTTGTGTTAATAAGAGCACACACACATGTTCCTAATAACACACACGCTCTAGAAATGGACGTGTATTCCTAAACTGTGTGCACGGTCTTTTCATTTCAATTTTTTTTCGGCAGGAGTGACACCTCTAGCATATGTGTTCGCTAAGTTGGTTGCCTAGATTTAGGTTCGGGATGACAAACTTCGTGGTTTGGGATGCAAATACATTAAAACATCCATTTTTCTAAATACCTCTTAATATATCTATTGTTTATGTTATTTTTCTATATGCTACACAAATCCATTATATATATAATTAATATTCTTTACTATTTTTAATATATTTTTTCCTTGACATATATTTAAATCCTAAAATATATACCTCTTTTATTTCTACTATAATTTTTTTTAACTTAAAGAAATGTTTGATCATGTTAAAGCCCTTGTACCCTCCACTAAGAGAAGACATTGTAATTTCAAGGATATAATGACTTTCATAATTAAAAAAAGATATAAATTTATATTATAAATTTTGAAAAAGCAGCTTGCACTAAAACAATGTATTCTCTACAATTCTCTATACAATATGTTCTCTACAATTATTTACACTAAAAATAGGTTTGCACCTTAAGAGATTTGATCCATCTGAAATTAACCATGAAAAGAGTTAGCCACTTTTAGTAGTTGGTGATTGACAGATTTGATATAATTCAAGTACCCATGAGGTTTTTCAGCATGTTGAATCCATTTATGCATTCAGAAATAGATTTTAAACAACAAAAAATAATGATTTCGTGCAAATTTATTTTATTGCAAATGTCTCGATAACTTTGAATATCTTCTAAAAGTGAATCTAATATGCCCTTTTACATGTTAATTCACTGCAACCGTCCTTGATCATGAGATAAATTATGTTAATTCACTGCAACCGTCCTTGATCATGAGATAAATTATTCTTCCTTGCTTTCAGTAAGTGAGCGAGCAGAGCGTGTTTTAACTTTATATATGATGCCTACAGGAGGTTCTACGCCAGTGCAATGATAGAAAGGTCATTTTTGATAATAGAACCAAATCAACAATAGTGAAGGAAAAACAAAGAAGTGAATTGTTGAAGCAAATAGACATTGTAATTGCTCAAAATGGAGGTCTTCCTTATACTAATGAGTTGTTCTATGAAGCTCAGGTATGTGTGCACATTTCAGACTGCAAAGATAGTGGAAATGAATATGTAGAGATCTATTTTCTCATTTTGTTTTATTTCTGCAGGAAAAGAAGAATATGGAACAGATGGCAAAAGCACATGCCAAACAGCTTGAACAGCTACGAGAACAGCTGGCAGAAGCATATGCCAAACAAAATTTGAACGAAATAAAACAGTTACAGGAAGAAATTGCCAAACTCAACGCAGAGATGGCCAAACTCAAGGCACAGATGGAAAATGAACCTGTCGATTCCTTTGGATCAATATTCCAACAATGGCCAAACTCAACGCAGAGATTGCCAACAATGGCCAAACTCAACGCAGAGATTGCCAAACTCAAGGCACAGATGGAAAAGGAACCTGTCGATTCCTTTGGATCGATAGTCCGAACAATGTTACCAGTGGTAATGACAATCATTTTATCCGCAGCCGCGAAAAAATGTGTGATTATGTAACTGTGAATAATTTTGTTTCTAGAACTTATAGAAATACATTATCCAAATGGCTTGTAGGCATCTATTTATGAATTATATAATCATAACTTATTAGTTGAATTTCTCTTCACCTTTAACCTTTACCTGAATTATATAATCATAACTTATTAGTTGAATTTCTCTTCACCTTTAACCTTTACCTGAATTATATAATCATAACTTATTAGTTGAATTTCTCTTCACCTTTAACCTTTACCTTTATGAGTTATCTATTGCTTTCTCCTCAAGGGTATCTATTCAATTCTTCTTAAACCATTGTATATATGTATTTCTTAGAGTGCACAAAGTTCTTGTTAGAGAGAGTGAAGTTTATGGTCTCATTCTTGTTTGATTTTAGCTGTTGAATTTGTGTTATAACACTGAAGTATTGCAAAAGATATATTATTGAGTCTTCAAGTTATTATAGTTATTTTTTTTATTTGAATATTTTATGGATTAGTCTTTAATGTCAAATGATCATTTATTTTGGTATACCTAGTTGTGATTAGAGTCTTTGAAATGTGCTCATTAGTATTTGGACTTCAGATCTAAAAAGAAATAATAGACAATTTTCTTTGAGATCAACATTTGTCCTCTATATCTACTTACACCAAATACTTTGGGGATTGAAGTGCCTCCGCTCTTAATATTGGCATCTTTGAACTTTCTAATGCACTTCTAAATTGAGCTTCATTATGTAAATTCAAATTTATATACACAAAATACATACACTTTAAACATTACAGAGAGGATCTTAGGACGAACCTTTCCTTTTATAGTGGATCTTAGGAGTGACCTTTCTTTTTGTTTAAAAAAATTATACTATGGTTCACTAAATCAAGTGGAAACAACATCTTCCAAGCCTTTAGGCATCTACTTCATTTGGAATATAAAACTACCCAAAATAAATCGATACATCCATACATATTGTTACCAAAAAAAACCACCAAAACATCAAATTTCAAGGTTGTCCAAAAACTTTCATTCTAGATTCTTAAGATTATTGATTGATGCTTATTTGTCTATTAGCCTTATTGGGTTCTTTATACCTATGATATAACATAACAAAATTCTAAAAATAATTTCATGATTGCCTTATCCTTTTTGGACCAAGTGATGTCCCTTCTTCATATATAATAAACCCAGATAATGGACATGATTTTGATAAATTTCAAACTGCTTAACTTTGCATATAACTTGTGTTCTCCAAACATGTTTAAAACAAGGGCCAAGTGCTCCTCATGATCCTCTTCTAGAAACATACCCTTGAACTCTAGTGACACTGGGAAGTCTTCAAGCCTAGGCACTTCATCACTATGGTTTAACACACAATGCAACCAATTGGAAATGCTTTCTGAAGAACTTCTTCAATGGCATACATGATATCTACCATATAATCCTAGGATTGTCTTGAATGGTTCGGGCATTCCCTTCCTCATTGTTGCAATCAAAATCTTGATTATGGCAATAGAATTTGAGTCTATGGCTCTAATCAATCCATGGTGATTAATACATCATATCCAAGGGACAGTCGAGTCACTATTTCTTATGTGCCTCTTGGTGTTGATAGCTAAGAAGTCTAACTACAACTTGCTATGCTCAACTCTCTTGACTTTGAAACTTTCAATTAATTTAGGGGAAACATAACTATTACTAAATAGAAATAGATTGACTCTAAATATTACTTGGAATATCCAATATGCTAGATGGATCATCTACCTGTTGATCTTTATGAGTTGCATAAATCTTGCACACACTAGCAATATTGCATAAAATATGTACTTCTCACGCATTGCTAACACCTTTAGCATTTCCCTTTCTTCATAATTTGTCTCTAGATTAATGATTCTTTCTTTTGATAAAACACTGTGCAGTTCCTAACTTTCTTTCATCCATACTTTCAATCAATTTTGCATTGTGATGGCTGATTTGGATGTAGAATACTCTGCTTAGCGTTGAAGAAGGTTAATAGCCCTTTTGATTCTTCTCTTGTTTCTCCCTATTTTTATGTTTCCATTTCTTATGCAAATCTTGCTTATCTTTGGAGTTGATTTCGAAAAATCCTCTTTAGATACTTTTTGGCTTCATGGCTCCTTCGATTGTTCATCCTTGATGTAGGAGATGTATTTCAAACATTACGTGGTCATTGTTCATGCAAAATATCTTGAGTTTTCAAGTGACTTCCCATTCTCTGATTTTCTTCACCTTTCAGTGGTGCTTCCACCACAATGAGGCTTTCCTTGTAAGGTCGAAAATTGTTAAATTTTCTTGATGGTTTCCTATGTAGTTATGCAATTGGAAGTATTTATTTACTCCTAAAAACTATGCCTCTAATTGCATAGTTTTCATGTCTCTATCAAAGGTAGATGGCATTGCCTCTTTTTTTTTTGGAGAACATCTCATTTTATCTACTTGTTTTTCACTTTCATGAAAACTCTCAACGGATTCTAAGGACGTATAAGTAAAGTATAGTTTCGTTGATCCTTGATTTTTCCTCTTTACCTTTATCATCTTTTTTATTTCACTATAGTGACCTATACTTTTCCACTAAATTCCACAACAATTGACATCGATGTTTTCTCAAGTTTTCATCATACACTAGGAGAAATTTTATTCACTTGATCACTTATTTAATCAATTCATTTTTTTTAATAGAGGAGCTAATTGCATTTCTAATCATTTATCTCTACACTAATTTAATCACTTCATTTTATTTATTAGATGGGATAACTATGTTTTCTCATCATTTAGCTCTACACTTATTAAATAATCACTTCATTTTCTTTAGTAGATGGGATAATGACTTAATGCCTTGATTACACATAATGGGTCTTAGCATTGTTTTTGGCACTCATTCAATATTTTTTTTTCTTCATGAGATTGAATGGGACTTGGAACAATTTAATAATGTTTTCTCATATGAAAGGTTTTGTTAGTGTTTTCATTGCTACTAGGATGGAAGGACATGTCAAATCCTTTACTAGATGGAAAGGCATTCCTCTTCTTATGATAGAAGAAGACTTGGATAAATTCGTCAATTTTTTAAACTTCATAATGAATCTCGATCATTCCATTTTTAAGAAACTCAAAATTCCACTTGAAAATATTTTATCATTCCTTGGAGGGGTTAGCAATCGGTTGACTTTATACATACACTGAAGCATCACGTAGAAATTTTTTGATCATTTTTTTACTTCTCCATGGTTTCGCAATGTTCACCCTTATTGAATTGATACTCTTATACAACCTAGAAAGTACATATATGCATGCAATTTAGAAGTATATTAACATAGAATTATAAATTCATAATGTAGAGGCAAACATTGAATACACAAATTTTGGGAGCATAAGAATTGGAAGGTATGACTTACAAGTATTCATAACTATAAATGAAATGCAATATACTATTTGCAAGGAATTTTTGAACATGTGGAATGGCTATGGAGGAGTTTTTTTCCACAACTATGTGTAATCCTTTTTCAATTTCTAACCTTGAGTCGATGTTATGAACTAACAAGGCCAATGTGCACTCTCACAAGCATAGGCTCACAACCCACTCATCATTACACTCTGATATCCTATGCACTAGAAATGAAAGAGCACAATTCATGCACACTCTAAGGAAACACTATAACAATCAACTAAGCACTTTCTAGTCTATGTGTTAGTCAAGCATTCCCTTGTCAATCATCTTGCTAGATGAGAGCCCATAATTTTCCCATCCTACTTGTTGGGTTAGAACAACATAAAATGTCCCATAGAATATTTTGATTTTTGTCTTCACTACCATCTCTCCATAGATACATGAAAAGTATTATTGAGTCAACCTCACCCTATGCCAAGATACTTCTCAATTATTCCCACCTAGTTGGGGATTCTCACATGCATACCTTTCTCATTCTCACGTTATCCACCATTTGATACTCATACACACCAATAAGCAACAATGATGTCAATGCCCCTTCTTGATAACATGGGAGTACACTTGCATACAGTGGAACAATGGAGGAATTCTCAATAATTAGCAAAGGCTAATATATAAGAGGAAACATATGAAACACAAACAAGGTACGCAAATAGTATGGGAATATATCAATGAGATTAGAGGAACTTGACAAGAAAGGAATGAAACCTTTGTAACATCTTCAAAAGTAGTTTTATACATAAGAGTGGTAAATTTACATAAAAATTGGGATGTGTCAGCTTATTTCATGGAATTTCTTGGTCAAGTTGGCACATATGAGGAAATATGTGACAAGTAACACATCCCTACACTTTTTCTCCTTTGAATCCCACTTGTAAAGTCATAGTTTCCCCTCTTGTCCTAATAGTCATTCCATGTTTATTTTATATCATTTAATTGATTACATCATGGTTACATTTCCACATTAGGTTCAAATTATCTAGAAACATAAATATTTTGATAACCCTTGTTATTCACATTAATATCCATTACCACGGTATTAGCCTTGGGTCCTTGCTAGGAATTCAAATCATCACAAAATTTTGTCACTTATACACAATACTTACAGTGTGGGCCACCCTTAACCTAAAATACAAGAAAAACATTATAAAATGACATTTAATTCTTGTGTAAGATCCCTACACATAGGCCCATGGTCCAAAGAGGGAATTCAAAATGGTTTCTCCTCTCGACCTCGCTACTCCTCTCTACCTTAGTGATTTTATTTACCATAATGATGTAACTATGGTATTTAATTTCTATGATAAAAATAAAATGGTCATATGTACTTCTATTAAAAATTTTGTATTAGAAAAATCAAACGATTTTTACACTTATGTCACCACAACTAGGTTCCCCTCACTAGTTTTTATTATCTCCCTAACACAATAACATGTACCTTCCCACTAGATAAACTTGAACTTTCTTACCTAGCTTATATATAGCCTCATACTAGCTATAATTTAACCCCCATATGGACTTCTATATGGCTCACCATTGGCGAAATCTTGAACTCTTAGCTAGCTTAAGTCTTGTCTCCCACTAGCTAGTCTTCAACTCTTGCTACATTTTATCTAACCTATAATTATCTTGTCTCCCAATAGTTAGTTGAATTTATTTAACCTTTACCCGCTTTGTGATACTAAACCTAAACAAAGGGATGAGTGATCCAATTTGGAATCCATGTATATAATTCACCTTTTTATGGTATTCGAGTTACATATGATTAAAATATGGATATCATGGATTATCTTTGATGATACTAATTTTATGTTCATTTTCTTTTCCTTTTCATAGTCCTTGCATTTGTATTAAAATTGGAGAATCATCAATTTTTATGATACCAGACATAGCAATGGTCAATTATCTTCATTAAAGTACCTTTTATATAAAGCCCCAGTGTGCATATAGGTACCTTTTAAACATTTTAAAATTTCAAGAAATGCAACATGCAATTTTTCTATGTTTTCACTTTTGCAATTTATATAATGTAGAATTATAGATACGATTTAGTAATAACTTTGGAATATAGTTATTAAAATGAAGATTTGAAAATTATCATTTTAGAAGTCAATTTTTTTCTTTAAAGTGATGGTTTTAAAATTATTATTCTCAAAGTTGATTTTTTTTTTTAAAGTAGATTGGAATATCATCATGGATCAGAGCTTGAAGCTTATAGCTACTAGTATATCACAAATTTATTTTAGATGTGTTTTTATGTCGATGCATTAAATGTGGTATCTTAGAGAGAACATTTCAGGAGTTATCTATTGTTTTCTCTTCAAGGGTGTCTATTCAATTCTTCTTAAACCATTGTATATATGTATTTTTGAGAAGGCACGGAGTTATTGTTAGAAAGAGAGAAGTTTTTTTATCTCATACTCGCTTGTTTGATTCTAGTTGTTGAATTTGTGTTGTAATACCATGGATTGTCTGGAAAAGTTGAAGTATTGCATAAGATGTATCATTGAGTATTCAAGTTATTATAGTTATTGTTTTGATTCAAAAACTTTATGGATTAGTCTTTAATTCCAAATGATCATTTATTTTGGTATACCTAATCATGACTAGAGTCTTTGAAACGTGCCCAGTAGTATTTGGACTTCATATCTAATAAGAAATGATGGATAATTTGTAAAATCGCATATTTTCTTTGAGATCAAAATTTGTCCTCTATATCTACTTACACCAAATACTTTCGGGATTGAAGTGTCTCCTCTCTTTATATTGACATATTTTAACTTTCTAGTGTACTTCTAAATTGAGCTTCATTATGTAAATTCAAAGTTATATACACAAAATACATATACTTTAAACATTACAGAGAGGATCTTGGCAGGGACCTTCCTTTTTTTAGAGGATCTTAAGAGGGGCATTTTCTTTTTGTTAAAAAATATTATACCGTGGTTCACTAAATCAAGTGGAAACTACATCTTCCAAGCATTTTGACATCCACTATATTTGGAATATAAAACTACCCATAAAAAATCGATACATCCATACACATTGTTACCCAAAAAACCACCAAAAAATCAAATTTCAAGGTTGTCGAAAAAAATCATTCTAGATTCTAAAGACTATTGATTGAGGATTATTTGTCTAGTAGCCTAATTGGATTCTTTATACCTATGATATAACATAATAGAATTCTAAAAATAATTCCATGAAATTGCCTTATCCTTTTTGGACCAAGTGATGTCCCTTATTTATATATAATAAACCGAGATAATGGACATGATTTTGATAAACTTCAAACTACTTAACTTTGCATATAACTTGTTTTCTCTAAACATCTTTAAAACAAGGGCCAAGTGCTCCTCATGATCCTCTTCTAGAAAAATGTCTTTGAATTATTGCGACACTGGGAAGTCTTCAAGCCTAGGCACTTCATCACTGTGGTTTAACACACAATGCAACCAATTGGCAATGTTTTTTGAAGAACTTCTTCAATGGCATAAATGATATCTACCATATAATCCTAGGATTGTCTTGAATGGTTCGGTCGTTCGCTTCCTCGTTGTTGCAATCAAAATATTTACTATGGAAATAGAATTTGACTCCGTGGCTCCAACCAATCCATGGTGATTAATACACCATATCCAAGGGACAATCGAGACATTATTTCACTTATGTCCCTCATGGTGTCGATGGCT
The DNA here is from genome assembly GCA_009831015.1 of Picea engelmannii. Classification (NCBI taxonomy): domain Eukaryota; kingdom Viridiplantae; phylum Streptophyta; class Pinopsida; order Pinales; family Pinaceae; genus Picea; species Picea engelmannii. The sequence continues at coordinate 521,407 of ML787202.1, forward strand.
AACAAATACAACTACAACTTGTTATGCTCAAATCGCTTGACTTTGCAACTTTCAATTAATTTAGGGGAAACATAACTATGACTAAATAGAAATATATTGACTCTAAATATTACTTGGAATATCCAATATGATAGATGGATCATCTACGAGTTAATATTTAAGAGTTGCATAAATCTTGTGCACACTAGCAATATTGCATAAAATGTGTACGTCTCACACATTGCTAACACCTTTAGCATTTCCCTTTCTTCATAATCTGTCTCTAGAATAATGATTCTTTCTTTTCATAGAGCACTATGGAATTTTGAACTTTCTTTCATCTATACTTCCAATCAATTTTTCATTACACTAGTTGATTTGGATGTAGAATACTCTGCTTGGCATTGAAGAACGTTTATACCCCTTTTGATTCTTCTCTTGTTTTTCCATATTCGTATGTTTCCATTTCTTATGTAAATCTTTCTTATCTTTGGAGTTGATTCGAAAAATCCTCTTTAGAGTCCTTTTGGCTTCATGGCTCGGAAAGAATTCACCTTCCATTGTTCATCCTTGATGTAGAAGATGTATTCCAAACATTACATGGTCATTATTCATGCAAAATATCTTAAGTTTTCAAGTGACTTCCCATTCTCTGATTTTCTTCACCTTTGAGCAATGTTTCCACCACAATGAGGCTTTCCTTGTAATGTCCGAAATTGCTAATTTTCCTTGATGGTTTCCTATGTAATTATTCAATTGGAAGTATTTATTTACTCCTAGAAACCATGCCTCTACTCTCGTAGTTTTTATGTCTCTATCAAAGGTAGATGGCATTGCCTCTTTTGTTTTCGGAGAACATCTCATTTTATCTACTTGTTTTTCACTTTCATGAAAAATCTCAAGGGATTCTAAGGACGTATAAGTAAAGTATGGTTTCGTTGATCCTTGATTTCTCCTCTTTACCTTTATCATATTTTTTATTTCACTATAATGACCTATACTTTTCCACTAAAGTCCACAACAATTGACATCGATGTTTTCTCAAACTTTCATCATACACAAGGAGAAATTATATTCACTGAAGATCATTTATTTAATCACTTCATTTTTTTTAATAGAGTGGCTAATTGCATTTATAATAGTTTATCTCTACACTTATTTAATCACTTCAATTTATTTAGTAGATGGGATAACTATGTTTTCTCATCATTTAGCTCTACACTTATTTAATCACTTCATTTTTTTTAGTAGATGGGATAATGCCTTAATGCCTTGATTACACAGAATGGGTCTTAGGATTCTTTTTAGTGCTCATTCAATAAATTTTTTTCTTCATGAGATCGAATGGGACTTTGGACAATTTAATAATTCTTTCTCATATGAAAGGCTATGTTAGTGCTTTCATTTCTACTAGGATGGAAGGACATGTCGAAGCCTTTACTAGATGGAAAGGAATTCTTCTTCTTGTGATAGAAGAAGACTTGGATAAATTTGTCAAATTTGTAAGATTCATAAGAATCTCGATCATTCCATTTTTAAGAAACTCAAAATGCCACTTGAAAATATTTTCTCATTCCTTGGAGGGGTCAACAATCAGTTGACTTTATATATGCATTGAAGCATCACTTTGAAAATTGTTGATCAAGGTTTTACTTCTCCATGGTTTCACAATGTTACCCTTATTGAATTGATACTCTTATACAACCTAGAAAGTACATATATGCGTGCAATTTAGAAGTGTATTAACTTAGAATTATAAATTCATAATATAGAGGCAAATATTGAATACACAAATTTTGAGAGCATAAGAATTGGAAGGTATTAATTACAAGTATTCAAAACTATAAATGAAATACAATATACTATTTGCAAGCAATTTTTGAACATATGGAATGAATATGGAGGAGTGTTTTTCCACAACTATGTGCAATCCTTGTTCAATTTCTAACCTTGAGTCGATGCTATGAACTAACAAGGCCAATGTGCACTCTCACAAACATAGGCTCACAACCCACTCATCATTACACTCTGATATCCTATGCACTAGAAATGAAAGAGAACAATTCATGCACACTCTACGGAAACACTATAACAATCAACTAAGCACTTTCTAGTCTATGTGTTAGACAAACATTCCCTTGCCAATCATCTTTCTAGAAGAGAGCCCATAATTTTCCCATCCTACTTGTTGGGTTAGAACACCATAAAATGCCCCATAGAATATTTTGATTTTTCTCTTTACTACCGTCTCTCCATAGATGCATGAAAATTCTTAGCGAGTCAACCTCACCCTATGCTAAGATACTTCTCAATTCTTCCCACCTAGTTGGGGATTCTCACATGCATACCTTTCTCATTGTCCTCATAGGTATTAGCCTTGGGCAATTGCTAGGAATTCAAATCATCACAAAATGTTGTCACTTATACACAATATTTACAATGTGGGCCACCCTTGACCTAAAATCCAAGAAAAACATTATAAAATGACATTTAATTCTTGTGTAAGATCCATACACATAGGCCCATGGTCCAAAGAAGGCATTCAAAATGGTTGCTTCTCTCCACCTCACTACTCCTCTCTACCTTAGTGCTTCTATTTACCATAGTGATGTAACTATGGTATTTAATTTCTATGATAAAAATAAAATGGGCATATGTACTTCTATTAAAATGTTTGTATTAGGCCCCCGGGGGGGGCAGCTCAGTTGGAAAGTGCCGTGACAATGAAGTTCCATGAGGTTTCGAGTTCAACTCCCCCCGACCTACAATGTGTGTCGCGTAAGGGGCATCGTGGGCACACCTGGAGGTTATAGTGGTAGCAGTTGGATAACACGACCACGTGTAACACGAGCACGTGCCCAACTAGTTGTTGATTCCGCCAGACATAAAAAATAAAAAAAAATAAAAAAAAATGTTTGTATTAGAAAAATCACAGGATTTTAACACTTATGTCACCACAACTACGTTCCCCTGACCAGATTTTATTATCTCCCTAACACGATAACATGTACCTTCCCACTAGATAAACTTGAACTTTCTTACCTAACTTATATATAGCCTCATACTAGCTATAATTTAACCCCCATATGGACTTCTATATGGCTCACCATTGGCCAAATCTTGAACTCTTAGCTAGCTTAAATCTTGTCTCCCACTAGCTAGTCTTCAACTCTTGTTACATTTTATCTAACCTATAATTATCTTGTCTCCCACTAGTTAGTTGAATTTCTTTAACCTTTACCAACTTTGTGATACTAAACCTGAACAAAGGGATGAGTGATCCAATTTGGAATCCATGTATATAATTCACCTCTTTATGGTATTCGAGTTACATATGATTAAAATATGGATATCATGGATTATCTTTGATGATAATAATTTTATGTTCATTTTCTTTTCCTTTTCATAGTCCTTGCATTTGTATTAAAATTGGAGAATCATCAATTTTTATGATACCATACATAGTAATGGTCAATTATCTTGATTAAGGTACCTTTTATATAAATTCCCAGTGTGCATATAGGTACCTTTTAAACATTTTAAAACTTTGAGGAATGCAACATGAAACTTTTCTATGTTTTCATTTTTGCAATTTATGTAATGTAGAATTATAGATACGATTTAGTAATAACTTCGGAATATAGTTATTAAAATGAAGATTTGAAAATTATCATTTTAGAAGTCAATTTTTTTCTTTAAAGTGTTGGTTTTAAAGTGTTATTCTCAAAGTTAATTTTTTTCTTTAAAGCATATTGCAATATCATCATGGATCAGAGCTTGAAGCTTACAGCTACCAGTATATCACAAATTTATTTTATATGTGCTTTTATGTCGGTGCATTAAATGTGGTAGCTTAGAGAGAACATTTCAGGAGTTATCTATTGTTTTCTCTTCAAGGTTATCTATTCAATTCTTCTTTAACCATTGTATATATGTATTTCTCAGAAGGCACAAAATTCTTGTTAGAGAGAGTGAATTTTATGAGTTCATACTCGCTTGTTTGATTCTAGTGGTTGAATTTGTGTTGTAATACCATGGATGAAGAATACTCTACTTAGTGTTGAAGAAGGTCCATACCCCTTTTGATTCTTCTCTTGTTTCTCATTATTTTTATCTTTCCATTTCTTATGTAAATCTTGCTTATCTTTGGAGTTGATTTCGAAGAATCCTCTTTAGATGCCTTTTGGTTTCATGGCTCAGAAAGAATTCACCTTCCATTGTTCATCCTTGATGTAGGAGATGTATTTCAAACATTATGTGGTCATTGTTCATGCAAAATATCTTGAGTTTTCAAGTGACTTCCCATTCTCTGATTTTCTTCACCTTTCAGTGGTGCTTCAACCACAATGAGGTTTTCCATGTAAGGTCAAAAATTGTTAATTTTTCTTGATGGTTTCCTATGTAGTTATGCAATTGGAAATACTTATTTACTCCTAGAAACTATGCCTCTACTTGCATAGTTTTCATGTCTCTATCAAAGGTAGATGGCATTGCCTCTTTTTTTTTGGAGAACATCTCATTTTATCTACTTGTTTTTCACTTTCATGAAAACTCTCAACGGATTCTAACGAAGTATAAGTAAAGTATAGTTTCTTTGATCCTTGATTTTTCCTTTTTACCTTTATCATATTTTTTATTTCACTATAGTGACCTATACTTTTCCACTAAAGTCCACAACAATTGGCATCGATGTTTTCTCAAGTTTTCATCATACACTAGGAGAAATTTTATTCACTTGATCACTTATTTAATCACTTCATTTTTTTTAATAGAGGGGGTAATTGCATTTCTAATAATTTATCTCTACACTCATTTAATCACTTCATTTTATTTATTAGATGGGCTAACTATGTTTTCTCATCATTTAGCTCTACACTTATTAAATAATCACTTAATTTTATTTAGTAGATGGGATAATGCCTTGATTACACAGAATGGGTCTTAGTATTATTTTTTGGCATTCATTCAATCTTTTTTTTTCTTCCTGAGATTGAATGGGACTTGGAACAATTTAATAATGATTTCTCATATGAAAGGCTATGTTAGTGTTTTCATTGCTACTAGGATGGAAGGACATGTTGAAGCCTTTACTAGATGGAAAGGCATTCCTCTTCTTATGATAGAACAAGACTTGGATAAATTCATCAAATTTTTAAACTTCATAATGAATCTTGATCATTCCATTTTTAAGAAACTGAAAATGCCACTTGAAAATATTTTATCATTCCTTGGAGGGGTTAGCAATGAGTTGACTTTATACATACATTGAAGCATCACCTAGAAAATTGTTGATCAATTTTTTACTTCTCCATGGTTTCACAATGTTCACCCTTATTGAATTGATACTCATGTACAACCTAGAAAGTACATATATGCATGCAATTTAGAAGTATATTAACATAGAATTATAAATTCATAATGTAGAGGAAAACATTGAAAAAACAAATTTTGAGAGAATAATAATTGGAAGGTATGAAATACAAGTATTCATAACTATAATGAAATACAACATACTATTTGCAAGGAATTTTTGAACATATGGAATAGCTATGGAGGAGTGTTTTTCCACAACTATGTGCAATCCTTGTTCAATTTCTAACCTTGAGTCGATGCTATGAACTAGCAAGGCCAATGTG
>ML787202.1:538356-565246 GCA_009831015.1 Picea engelmannii
AATGGTCATATGTACTTCTATTAAAATGTTTTTATTAGAAAAATCACACGATTTTTACACTTATGTCACCACAACTAGGTTCCCCTCACTAGCTTTTATTATCTTCCTAACACGATAACATGTACCTTCCCACTAGATAAACTTGAACTTTCTTAGCTAGCTTATATATATCCTCATACTAGCTATAATTTAACCCCCATATGGACTTCTATATGGCTCACCATTGGCCAAATATTGAACTCTTAGCTAGCCTAAATCATGTCTCCCACTAGCTAGTCTTAAACTCTTGTTACATTCTATCTAACCTATAATTATCTTGTCTCCCACTAGTTAGTTGAATTTCTTTAACCTTTACCAGCTTTGTGATATTAAACCTGAGCAAAGGGATGAGTGATCCAATTTGGAATCCATGTATATAATTCACCTCTTTATGGTATTTGAGTTACATATTATTAAAATATGGATATCATGGATTATCTTTGATGATACTAATTTTATGTTCATTTTCTTTTCCTTTTCATAGTCCTTGCATTTGTATTAAAATTAGAGAATCATCAATTTTTATGATACCATACATAGTAATGGTCAATTATCTTGATTAAAGTACCTTATATATAAAGCCCCAGTGTGCATATAGGTACCTTTTAAACATTTTAAAACTTCTAGAAATGCAACATGCAATTTTTCTATGTTTTCACTTTTGCAATTTATATAATTTACAATTATAGATACGATTTAGTAATAACTTCGAAATATAGTTATTAAAATGAAGATTTGAAAATTATCATTTTAGAAGTCAATTATTTTCTTTAAATTGATGGTTTTAAAATTATTATTCTCAAAGTTAATTTTTTTCTTTAAAGTAGATTGGAATATCATCATGGATCAAAGCTTGAATCTTACAGCTATTAGTATATCACAAAATTATTTTAGATGTGCTTTTATGTCGGTGCATTAAATGTGGTAGATTAGAGAGAACATTTCAGGACTTATCTATTGTTTTCTCTTCAAGTGTATCTATTCAATTCTTCTTAAACCATTGTATATATGTATTTCTTAGAAGGCACAGAGTTCTTGTTAGAGAGAGTGATTTTTTTGATCTCACACTCGCTTGTTTGATGCTAGTTGTTGAATTTGTGTTGTAATACCATGCATTGTCTTGAAAAGTTGAAGTATTGCAAAAGATGTATCATTGAGTCTTCAAGTTATTATAGTTATTGTTTTAATTCAAAAATTTTATGGATTGGTCTTTAATTCCAAATGATCATTTATTTTGGTATACCTAGTCATGACTAGAGTCTTTGAAATGTGCTCAGTAGTCTTTGGACTTCAGATCTAATAAGAAATGATGGATAATTTATAAAATAGCATATTTTCTTTGAGATCAAATATTTTCCTATGTATCTACTTACACCAAATACTTTGGCGATTTAAGTGTCTCCGCTCTTTATATTGATATATTTGAACTTTCTAATGTACTTCTAAATTGAGCTTCATTATGTAAATTCAAAGTTATATACACAAAATACATATACTTTCAACATTACAGAGAGGATCTTGGGAGGGACCTTCCTTTTTTTAGAGGATCTTAGGAGGGACCTTTTCTTTTTGTTAAAAAATATTGTATTGTGGTTCACTAAATCAAGTGGAAACTACATCTTCCAAGCCTTTCGGCATATACTACATTTGGAATATAAAACTACCGAGAATAAATTGATACATCCATACATATTTTTACCCAAAAAATCAAATTTCAAGGTTGTCCAAAAAATTTCATTCTAGATTCTAAAGATTATTGATTGAGGCTTATTTGTCTACTAGCCTTATTGGGTTCTTTATACCTATGATATAACATAATAGAATTCTAAAACTAATTTCATGAAATTTCCTTATCCTTTTTGGACCAAGTGATGTCCCTTATTCATATATAATAAACCCAGATAATGGACATGATTTTGATAAATTTCAAACTGCTTAACTTTGCATATAACTTGTGTTCTCTAAACATCTTTAAAACAAGGGCCAAGTGATTCTCATGATCCTCTTCTTGTAACTTGCCTTTGAATTATTGCAACACTAGGAAGTCTTCAAGCCTAGGCACTTCATCACTATGGTATAGCACACAATGCAACCAATTGGAAATGTTTTTTGAAGAACTTCTTCAATGGCATAAATGATATCTACCATATAATCCTAGGATTGTCTTGAATGGTTTGGGCGTTCCCTTCCTTGTTGTTGCAATCAAAATATTTACTATGGCAATAGAATTTGACTCTGTGGCTCCAATAAATCCATGGTGATTAATACATCCTATCCAAGGGACAATCAAGTCAATATTTCACTTATGTCCCTCATGGTGTCGATGGCTAAAAAATCTAACTACAACTTGTTATGCTCAAATCGCTTGACTTTGCAACTTTCAATTAATTTAGGGGCGACATAACTATGACTAAATAGAAATATATTGACTCTAAATATTACTTGGAATCTCCAGTATGGTAGATGGATCATCTACCTATTGATCTTTAAGAGTTGCATAAATCTTGCGCACACTAGAAATATTGCATAAAATGTGTACTTCTCACACATTGCTAACACCTTTAGAATTTCCCTTTCTCCATAATTTGTCTCTATAATAATGATTATTTCTTTTCATAGAGCATTGTGCAGTTCCTAACTTTCTTTCATCTATACTTCCAATCAATTTTTCATTACACTGGTTGATTTGGATGTAGAATACTTTGCGTAGCATTGAATAAGGTTTATACCACTTTTGATTCTTCTCTTGTTTTTCCCTATTCGTATGTTTCCATTTCTTATGTAAATCTTGCTTATCTTTGGAGTGGATTCGAAAAATCCTCCTTAGATGCCTTTTGGCTTCATGGCTCAGAAAGAATTTACCTTCCATTGTTCATCCTTGATATAGTAGATGTAATCCAAACATTACATGGTCATTGTTCATGCAAAATATCTTGAATTTTCAATTGACTTCCCATTCTTTGATTTTCTTCACCTTTCAGCGGTGCTTCCACCACAATGAGGCTTTCCTTGTAAGGTCAGAAATTGCTATTTTTTCTTGATGGTTTCCCATGTAATTATGGAATTGGAAGTATTTATTTACTCCTATAAACCATGCCTCTACTTTCATAGTTTTCATGTCTCTATCAAAGGTAGATGGCATTGCCTTTTTTGTTTTTAGAGAACATCTCATTTTATCTACTTGTTTTTCAATTTCATGAAAAATCTCAAGGGATTATAAGCAAGTATAAGTAAAGTATAGTTTCTTTGATCCTTGATTTCTCCTATTTACCTTTATCAAGTTTTTTATTTCACTATAATGACCTATACTTTTCCACTAAATTCCACAACAATTGACATCAATGTTTTCTCAATCTTTCATCATACATTAGGAGAAATTTTATTCATTGAAGATCACTTATTTAATCACTTCATTTTTTTTAATAGAGTGGCTAATTGGATTTCTAATAATTTATCTCTACACTTATTTATTCACTTCATTTTATTTAGTAGATGGGAAAACTATGTTTTCTCATCATTTATCTCTACACTTATTTAATCACTTCATTTTCTTTAGTAGATGGGATAGTGCCTTAATGCCTTGATTACACAGAATGGTTCTTAGAATTTTTTTTGGCGCTCATTCGATAAAAAAAAATTCTTCATGAGATTGAATGGGACTTGGGACAATTTAATAATTGTTTCTCATATGAAAGGCTATGTTAGTGCTTTCATTGCTACTAGGATGGAAAGACATGTCGAAGCCTTTACTAGATGGAAATACATTATGCTTCTTATGATAGAAGAAGACATGGATAAATTTTTCAAATTTGTAAACTTCATAATGAATCTCAATCATTCCTTTTTTAAGAAACTCAAAATGCCACTTGAAAATATTTTCTCATTCCTTGGAGGGGTCAACAATCGGTTGACTTTATGTTGGATTATTGAGAGGGGGGGTGAATCAGTAATAGAGAAATAATATCCTTTTTAACCAAATAATCCAAGTGTTATATCAATGTATAATTATCATCCAATAATAAGCAATGAACAAATGAACAATCATACACATAAACAGTACACTAGTGTTTTACGTGGAAACCCAAAGCGGGAAAAAACCACGAAAATCTTTTTCTTATATGTCTTGAAGAATTACATTCATTGGAAGCACCAAATTCCTTTGTTTTCCAGATGCAACTGGAAGGAGGCTCCAACCCCCCAGTTTCTCAGGCTATAGCCCGAGGGAATCTCCAACTCCCCAATTCTCTGGCTACAACCAGAAGGAGGCTACAACCCCTTATGTTCTTCGGCTACAACCACATTTCCTTGCCCCATCCAAACGCCCTGCAATATAAATTCCAAATGTAGTCAACCTTTCAATGTCAGTGAATCAACTACTGCCACTGTCAACTTGTACCAATAACCTGTAACAACTTGTACCAATCAACCTGCACCAAACAACCTGAACCAACATGTACCATGCATCAACCTTGACTCATAAATATGTACCAGCTATACACCTCATGTATGTTCCAACTCATCAACTATACACCTCATGTATGTGCCAACTCATCAACTACTTTTCTCAACCATGTACCCAACATGTACCTCAACCATATACCAAAGACATACACCAATATAACCATCAAAAGTTATCTAACAATTCATCACTCTATCCATAAACCAAATACCATAAACCCTTACATCAAACCATGTCCCACAACCTCACTGTTATATAGCCTCAAGATAAACCAACAACTTCAACAACACATCACAACCAAAAGACCAATACCCATATGCCAAATACCAACAACAAAATACCAACTGTATCCCTCAACAAATCTGATATATGCAGCAATACTAAACATCCAATACCATCTCAAGAGCCAAACCCTAGCTCACAAAACATACCTCAAACAAAATGTGACATATCTCTCATAAATAGAGCCCAACCATGTTGTTGCCGCAATTTTTTTGCCGCACTTTTTCTGTCGCGATTTTTCTGTCGCACTTTTTCTGTCGTGATTTTTCTGCCGCACTTTTTCTGTCCCGATTTTTCTGATTTTTCTTCCGCACTTTTTCTGCCATGATTTTTCTACCGCAATTTTTCTACCACGCTTTTTCTGCCGCACTTTTCCAACCACACTTTTTCTGCCGCACTTTTCCTACGCACTTTTTCGAAAGCACTTTTTCTGTCGCATTTTTCCTGCCGCACCTTTTCTACCACACATTTTATGCTACGCTTTTCCTGCCGCACCTTTTCTACCACACATTTTATGCTGCGCTTTTCTTGCCGCACTTTTCTCTATCAATAATACCTTCCCAAATAACCTTTCACAAAATAGATATTCAATGATATTCAATAGGTTCAAGTGTGATTAAATTAGAGATCCTTGCCACTTATTTAAAATTTCATGTACCGTCCAACTTTCCTTATTTTAGGGAGTTCTCCATTAACTTTATTATTTAAATAACTTATTTTGCAAACACTTTGACTACTTTGACCTTTTGGGGCTTCTAGATGACTCATGAGGGTTCTCCAACTTCACATGGACATAACTCTCTAACTGTGAGGAGTTATGTGAGATTCCACATACCACCGGAAATGGCATGACATGTACTATCCATCTAGAATAGTCTTACCTGCAAATATATCAAAAATCATACCATTATCCATCAAACAAACTTGAGTCCATTACCCAAACCTTTGTGCTACCGTAATTTCTTCAAGGGTTGACATCAATGACAACCAACCCAAATAATCAACACTTTATACATACATTGAAGCATCAATTTGAAAATTGTTGATCAATTTTTTACTTCTCCATGGTTTCACAATGTTCACCCTTATTGAATTGAATCTCTTATACAGCCTAGAAAGTACATATATGTGTGCAATTTAGAAGTGTATTAACTTAGAATTATAAATTCATAATGTAGAGGCAAACATTGAATACACAAATTTTGAGAGCATAAGAATTGGAAGGAATCAATTATAAGTATTCATAACAATAAATGAAATACAACATACTATTTGCAAGGAATTTTTGAACATATGGAATGGATATGGAGGAGTGTTTTTCCACAACTATGTGCAATCCTTGTTCAATTTTTAACCTTGAGTCGATGCTATGAACTAACAAGGCCAATGTGCACTCTCACAAACATAGGCTCACAACCCACTCATCATTACACTCTAATATCCAATTCACTAGAAATGAAAAAGCACAATTCATGCACACTGTACGGAAACACTATAACAATCAACTAAGCACTTTCTAGTCTGTGTTATAAAAACATTCCCTTCCCAATCATCTTGCTAGAAGAGAGCCCATAATTTTCCCATCCTACTTGTTGGGTTAGAACGCCATAAAATCCCCATAGAATATTTTGATTTTTCTCTTCACTACCATCTCTCCATAGATTCATGAAAAGTCTTAGGAAGTCAACCTCACCCTATGCCAAGATACTTCTCAATTCCTCCCACCTAGTTGGGGATTCTCACATCCATACCTTTCTCATTGTCCTCATAGGTATTAGCCTTGGGCGCTTTCTAGGAATTCAAATCATCACAAAATTTTGTCACATATACATAATATTTACAATGTGGGCCACCCTTGACCTAAAATCCAAGAAAAACATTATAAAATGACATTTAATTCTTGTGTAAGATCCATACACATAATCCCATGGTCCAAAGAGGGAATTCAAAATGGTTGCTTCTCTCCACCTCACTACTCCTCTCTACCTTAGTGCTTCTATTTACCATAGTGATGTAACTATGGTATTTAATTTCTATGATAAAAAAAAAATGGTCATATGTAGTTCTATTAAAATGTTTGTATTAGAAAAATCACACGATTTTTACACTTATGTCACCACAACTAGGTTCCCCTCATTAGCTTTTATTATCTCCCTAACATGATAACATGTACCTTCCCACTATATAAACTTGAACTTTCTTACCTAGCTTATATATAGCTTCAAACTAGCTATAAATTAACCCCCATATCAAGTTCTATATGGCTCACCATTGGCCAAATCTTGAACTCTTAGCTAGCTTAAATCATGTCTCCCCCTAGCTAGTCTTCAACTCTTCTTACATTTTATCTAACCTATAATTATCTTGTCTCCCACTAGTTAGTTGAATTTCTTTAACCTTTATCAACTTTGTGATACTAAACTTGAACAAAGGGATGAGTGATCCAATTTGGAATCCATGTATATAATTCACCTATTTATGGTATTCGAGTTACATATGATTAAAATATGGATATCATGTATTATCTTTGATTATACTAATTTTATGTTGATTTTATTTTCCTTTTCATAGTCCTTGCATTTGTATTAAAATTGGAGAATCATCAATTTTTATGATACCATACATAGTAATGGTCAATTATCTTGATTAAAGTACCTTTTATATAAATCTCCAGTGTGCATATAGGTACCTTTTAAACATTTTAAAACTTTGAGAAATGCAACATGCAACTTTTCTATGTTTTCATTTTTGCAATTTAAATAAGTAGAATTATAGATACAACTTAGTAATAACTTCGGAATATAGTTATTAAAATAAAGATTTGAAGGTGTTGCATAGTGAGAAGCATCTTCATGCCACCTTGTGTGTCACTATTAGTGAGCATTGTATGAATTCAAAGGGTTTCAAAAGAGCAATCATTAATTCAATTCAAAGGAAGAATTTCCCATCTTAGCTACCGCATGAAAGAGGAAAGGAACCTATGAAAGATAGGTTGAAAAAAATTTCACGCCATGTAGGAAGGTGAGTCCATAATTCTTATTAAAGTAAAATTTACACCAATGAATAAAATGATAAGTTGTTGAAGGAAATCAAATTCTGCACGGGTATTCATGTTGGTTAAGAAAGTGGGCTATAATCCCCTCGATTATGGATCATATGGTATCATATACGTTGCATCCTTGACCGAGAAATTTTTTCCAGAATTACGAAAAAAATATTGTAGACCACAACATGGACAAAGCAAGCAGAGATAAGTTGGAATATTTACGAGCCAACATTCATGAGCTTCGAGAAGAGAATGAGATCTTGAAGGCACGGGTTAATTTGTTTAACTAGAGGATGGTAGAGATTGAGAAGCACGTGGAGATATCTTCCCAATTGATTTCATTGCTCAAGAAGAAATTTAAAGAAGGTCAAGACTCCCTCATAGCAGTTAGAACAGATTAGGACAAGCATAAATCACTTATTGCATACCTTGGTGAGAAGTTCATCCATATGGATAAATGACAAGAGGATAGGCTCACGCAGAAGAGGGATCAGCTGGAACAAAAGTTCCCAGATAAGGAGAAGGTCTTGGCAAGCCTTCAAGAAGTTTTTGAAGAGAAAAGAGGAGCAAGGAAACCTTCCATTTCCACTGTATATGCTATCACCTTGACTAAGGCCACCTTGGTAATCCCACCTTCCATAGACACATATCAAGAGAAGCTAAGTGAATTTGAGAAGCATACCAGAGGTATTGGCTCTAAAATCCTAAATAAAATGGGATATGATGGACACAATTTTGGCAAGAGGAGATAAGGAATATTGATCCCCATTGTAGTCACACCCTAGGCCAAGCATGAAGGCCTAGGTTTTGATGGAAAAATTAAAAAATCCATCACCATGAAGAAAAACATTTTTGTGAAGAAAACCAACATGTCGAAGTTATCTTGATAATCAGGAGAAGGATCAACAACAATGAGTGGAGGTGTCAGATCACCACCACCCCATCCTTGTGGTAGATTGAAGGAGAGTAGCGATGAGGCGAGTTTGCAAGTTCATACCACACCTACATTCATAGAAAGAAAAAAAACAATGAGTGAGAGAAAGAAGAAGATGAATACCAAGGGGTCTACATCAAACAAGAAATTTCTTGTGTGTCACTGCTACAAGAAGAGATGGCATACCATAAACATTTGTTGGTATCTTGATACATGATCACATTGTAGAAATAGAGGCCGTTGTGAGGTAGCCTACTAGATAAATAAAGACATGTTCTGCAAGCCTGATTGTTCCCATAAGTTGAATTGTAAGAAGGCTTCTCCAATCCAACAACATACATAGAGGCACGTGGAGAGGAGGAGTATGACAAGAAATCCGTTTAGCATCCATGTGAAATTTTTCCACCACTACAAATTGAGTGGACATTAGGAAGTAAAGTGTTGACGGATTCACCTAGAGCTACACCCCATAAGCCTCATAGCTAGCAGAAGAGTGTGGGAAGTGAATATTGAAGAAGATGAAGAGTTTCATGCATCTCCAGTCCAAGTGATAGAAATTTTCCAAGGAGAGATAGGAGAAAAGGAGAGCAGCAAAATAGAGAAGAAGGATAACAGGTTGATGTTGAGAGAAACCACAACCCAATTCTTGTTTCCAGTATTGCAACCGAAAAACCCCATAGTGGATTTGTGTAGGAGATTGGTGTACGTAGGTCAATGAACATAGAGGATTTCTTGAGGACTACATGATGTGCCTTGTAAACATGTGTATATTCTAGAGATTTGTTTCCATATTGAAACTAATCCTAGTAGAAGAAGGCGTCCACGCATCCTTTCATAGGATTGATATGTGATGGAAGTAAGTTGGGATCACACTGAGAAATAAGACCAACATTCGACTTGGCCTCGTGACTACAAAAATAGATTGTCCCCAAGGAAGAGAGGGAGATGGGAATGAGTGTTAGGTATAGAATTCATATATATAGATTTCTCAAAGCTAAGACTCGATGAGAAGATCGTTGCATTTCAAGAACAAGCGAGCCAAAACTAGAGCTAGATCAATAGTTGAGGACCAGAGCCATTAGCCAAATCCACAAGAAAGAGCCTGATCCGGAGATAGAGTTAGAGCTATACTCAGAATCCAGCGTCATATCCACATTCCAAATAAGTATACAACACTGATTCAGATTGGTTTCCCAGATCTTTTCAAGACCAAAAATCCTCTCAATTAGGAGGTGTGATATAAAATGAATATGCACTTAAGAATGGATAAGACTCAATATTTGAAAAACTGACAATCAATCAACATTATGAAATTCATGTGCTACAATGCAAGCTAAAATGGAATAATCTAATAAGAATGTAAGAGAAAATGTAAAGAAGAATAATTAAAATGACAAGGAAATGGATATGAGAGAAGGCTAAGGAACGAGAAGTGAAGATCCATGGTTGTTGTCTTTCCCTTACCCCCTAGATCTCCCTATTTTTTAACTCTCACTCATTTCCAAAGGGATTTTGGCCAAGGCTGACGAGAGCATTGTAAAGTTTAAAACTTGAAGAAAGAAGAATGTTGAGCACCATGCAACTGGTTTTCCCAATTGGATTCCAGGGTAAAAATCTTGTCTTGTTGAGTTAGTCCCTCTGTGTATTGAGTATTGTTAAATTATCCATTATGATTTATCATGGCTTGTTGGTTATAATTTGAATCGATTATTTGTATCTCAATGAGGGGATGTAGAGTGACTGGTTGCATCTTGTTTTGTTACAATGTGTGAGAGTACCTTGGGAACAATAATTATGCATGTCAGTTAGTAATACCCACTACTGGGAAATATAAGAATATTAACCTTGCTCCTGGCTGTCCCAACCATTACATTCAAATTGTCTATCCTAGCCACAACCTTGCACATGCCTCTAGGCATCCATGAAACTACTAGGAGCATTCTCTCACTATCAAATGGCCACAACTCGTCTTGTAAGATGTTATCCTTGTCTGAAACACACACCATAGCCCAAGGAAAGCCTATGCATTGTCATTTTATGCTTAACATTTTCCATATCTCAAGGAGAGCCATGCATTGTTGGTGGTGGATGTAATTTCCAATCATCTCCTGACCTACACCATTGAGCAACCTAGAAAAGGGATATCCACGACCCTCCTTCCAGAGTCATTGGTGATCACTTACTAAATGTATTTTTTTCTCTTTCTTTGAGACTCTCTCTCTTCCTATGGTTGTGTATAACAATATCTTCATTTCCTCACATTCTTTTATTGTCCTATCTCATTGTGGACACCTTAGAAATAGGAGAGTGCACCCACTATTTCTCTTTGGTTTCCAACCTCATTGTGCAAACCCTAGTATAAGGAGAGCACACCCATGATTTCTCTTTGTTATCCTAAAACAGTGTGTTAACCCTAGTCTTGGTAAAAATACCCACTAAGTCATTTATGTTGTTCCACACATTGTTGTTGGGAGGATCCCAATTAATTGTTGAGACGTTTTTCAACTCTATGGGCCATTAACATGTTTGTTTCCAACCAATGCTAACCCTAATTTCTGATTGTATCAATTACAGTATAACTTTTGAATGTTCTAGGGAACTCGAAGGAATCCCACTATTTGTCAGAGCATTTCAATATCAATGTATTTGGTAAGTTTATAACTAGGCTCAATTCTCCTCATTATCTCATGGTCAAGGCATTGCACTGAGCACGCACTTTGATACAAGCTACATACTCTCTCTTGTGCATACATCCCACTAATGCTTCGACATTGAACCAAATGTTAGTCACTTAATCATTTTAGCTTGCTCATCAGGGAATGCCATAGGACGACTCACAACCAGAGAACAAACATGAAAATTGAAGGTGTTTCATGCTGAGAAGCATCTTCATGCCACCTTGTGCGTCACTTTAGTGAGTGTTGTATCAATTCAAAGGGTTTCAAAGGAGAAACTAGAAATTCAATTCAGAGGAATCATTTCCCATATTATCTACCACATGAAAGAGGAAAGGCACCTATGAAAGATAGGTTGCCAAAGTTTTCATGTCATGTAGGAAGGTGAGTCCATAATTCTTATTAAAGTAAAATTTACACCAGTGAATAAAATGAGCAGTTGTTGAAGGAAATCAAATTCCGCACAAGTATCTGTGTTGGTGAAGTGAGTGGGCTATAAGCCCCTCAATTACGGATCAATAAGGGAACTTTATCATTCCATGGATCGAGACTCTTATGAGATCTATAAATCCACTAAGCAATAAGCAATATGACTCCTATACTTAGTATCTAATGCTCAATTACTCTATTTCTCCCAATCACAATATGCAAAATTAACTATATGATGCATGAACGATTACACACTTTGAACACATGCAACAAAATTTTAATCCAACCACGACCCTTAACAAAATAAGGCCCCATGTGATATCCTTTGCAACGTTGTGCATTTAACAGTATTATCTCCTCTACAACATTATGTACTCTGCATCTTTGTCCACAGAATAATGTTTTGTCGCATGAAATTTTCTCCTTCCCCGTCCTTTGTAAAAAATTGACTTCATATTACAACATGGATCAAGCTTCATGCTAATAATGGGAAACTAAACTTTCCATAGTATTATTCATTAATTCTAGAGAAGGGAAATCCTCACCAAATTCATTATGTTCTCCCTCAAATAATAATGGATCAAACCCCAACTTTAGGATTTGGTATTGCCCATGATTAATAACATGGGTAATAAATAAACTATTATCTCTATCTAGAAGAGATAGGTTCTCTTATTTGTACTCATCTATATAAGAAATTTATAAAAAAAATTGCAAACACGACCTTGAAAATGGATAAGTCATTCAAATTTGAACCCCTTTTCAGAAAGATATGTTAAACCATTATAAGTGGAACAATTTATTAATTATATCATTATGGATTTGTACATGGGATTCCCTTGGAAGAGAAACGAAATGGTTTATTAAGTCGTTAGCTATGAAGTATCTATCCCAAGAAGTAAGGATAATGATGACATGTTCAATAGCACTACAATTCCCAACCATTAATATTACTATATAAGGAAGATAATTTTAGAGATATCTTAAATCCTTTGACACCTGTTGAAATTTATGAAATGCTTTAATACCATGTAGAAATTTTGATTAATTTATAATTAATGCAAATTCAGAATTTTCACCTCAACCTTTAGGTTTCTCGGATCCATTTCCTATGAACTTCTAGACTTAGGGATTAATTTAAAATAGTGATTTACAACATAAAATATTTCACTTCTCTCCAACCCAAACCACATTATAACCCAAGAAAATAAATACCAATCATGGGTACATCGGTGCAACAAAGTTTTATCCCTTATGGCACACTTCCAGAGCAAGTTACAGATATGAAAATGACTTATTACAACATATTATTACAAGAGTAAATCCACCTCTTTACGTTGTAGATCTATGTTAAATAGCTTAACAACATCTACTCAATGTTATGTCAAATCCACATGCATAACTAGTGCTAGAATCTATCTCAATCATGAAGATAACATAAGTTGAAATTAAAATATGCAATTAAAAAAAAATTGGATAGTATATATATATATATATATATATATATATGATGCAGTATAAGTACATACCAAAATCTCAATACAAACGATGAAGTATAAGTACATACCAAAATCTCAATACAAACTGGTACAAGTCAATCTCTCCAAACCCTTGCCAGGATATCCAATGAAATAGAAAATCCTAACCAACTCCTTCTAGATAGAAATTTTTCATTAATATTAATATTGTTCCCATGCTTACAAAATCAACATATTACACAACCACCTTCAATTAAATTCATTGTAGTTTTTTTACACTTGATGATCCGGATTATTTTCGGCACAAAATGAGAGAGGAGATATAATAAAAAAATATACTATGATATTTCAAGATATCCAATAATATAAAATAGATATATTATATAACAAGAGGCACAGATATACAGTAATACACAATTTCTATTAATGAGTGAAATGTACATAACTGTAAAATTACATATTGAAAGACTCGCTAGAATGGTGGCATCTTATCTCTGAGAAGATATGTGATGGATACGCTCATTCGCAAGAAGATCATTGTTACAATGAGGCTCCAAAGGCCTTTTTAACATAAAGAAAATCCAAAACCCTAACCCCAGAAGATGAAAAGCGAACAGTTTTGTGGACCCCGTTTTGGCTAGTTTGGTGTATCAACTTCCTAAGGGCGTAACTTTGGCATACAATCTGTGTTTGGGGTGCACGATAGCTCGTTGGAAAGGTATCGATGAGTAGCTTCATTTTGGGGGCCTAATCAAATCCTTTGTATATAGTTGTTGTGCCTGATCACGAAAAAGTGTCATTTAGGCTCTCAAAATAGCCCCGGAAGTTTAGGACCCAAAAAAATGCTAAAAATCGTAAATTACCAACAAATTGTTTTGAGCCAGTTGGAATAGGTGGGTGGCCACCGATATCCACCTGGATCAATCCTCCCTCCTTAGAAATCAATGGTCTCCATTGTGTTGAGTTCCCAGGGGATAGGGGAAAGTGTTTGTTGAATCTGAATCTTGGTGAGTTGCTTGCCTTGCTAGAGAAGCTTTGTCACTTAGCTTGTTGAAGACTATCACGAACCTGTTGTTGGCGGGATTGAATATGTTCAACCGACCTTTTGTATCTTGGCTTGATTGGGCAGTGTGTAGGTACCATTGTAGGTGAAGAAAAAATATCTTCTTTCTCTTCTACAATCTTCTTTATTGGAAAGAAAGGTCTTGAGCCAAGGCTCCAGTGGTTTTAGTGTCCTTATGTTCACCTTTTGAACAGATTGTGAAGAGGCTGAATCTTGCAGTATGAGAGATTACCTTGCGGAACTATTTTGGTGGGACGGTAGTCGGAACTACCTCTAGTATCTTGTAGAGATGACCCCCCACAGTAACAATGAAACTACGGGTTTGAGACTCATAAATAGCATGGAGCTTCCACATATATGGTTGGCCCAAAAGAACATCATAGACATCTAGTAGGGCAACATCACATAATACCTCATCCTTGATGGGTTGGATATCGGATGAAAATCGGCATTGTTGGATGACACGGATATCTCATCCCTGGTGAAGCCACCCGATGTTATATGGTTGTGGGTGTGGTGTTGTCAACAATCCCAACTGTTTGAGGACCTCTGCTGAGATTAGGTTCTTCTGGCTTCCGCTATCAATGATAAAATGCAACGGGGTCCCCTTCACCTACATCTATGAATGAAAATGGTGCTCCTCCTCTTTAGGTATTGTTGGTTCTTCTGGTTGAATTGTTGTGATCGCGACAGTAGCACTAGGGTCTGTGTCGATGATATGTCTTCTCCCATTATTTTATGAATCAGATTTCGAATTAGGGTTTGGCTCCTTCTCTTTGATCTCAGACACCAATGATTGTTTTGAACAACATTCATCATTGTTGTGCCAAGGTATTTTGTGGAAATTGCACCACTTTCTAGTGTCCTTCTTCGTATTTCTGTGACCCTTCTTTTCTTGTGGCTTGGATTGGTTTTTGGGAGGTTGTTTGTTAGGGTTGTCTTTATCATACCTTGGTTGTTTCGGATTTGCAAACCTGAACTCTTGTTTGTTTTGGTGCCTAAATTTATGCTCTATTTTGACAGCATATCGATAGGCAGCTCCCAGTGATGAGATGTCGAGGAAATCCATTTCGGTTTGGATGTACCTATGCAGACCCCTGCAGTATTTCAAAACCAAATGTCACTCGGAGTCTTTGATACCCAACTTGGTGTGCAAGGATGGAAATTATTTGTGAACTCCAACAATGTTTGGCCCCTATATTGCCACAGTGTGGTCAATCTCATGTATTGGTCTTCATAGTTAGCAACACAGTAATATTGTTCCTTGACCGCATCCACAAAAAAATCCCAAGTGGGCTCAGCCCCATATATTCTTGACTCCTCTGTGGAACTTTTCTCCCACTAAGTTTCCCACCAATGTTTGACATGGTGGAGAGACTTAAGGAGTACGAAGGTGATCTTTTCCCTGTCGGAAAAATTGTGAACAAATAAATAACCTTCTAGCACATTTAACCATTTTTCTATGGCATCTGCATTGATCCAGGTGGATATTGGTGGCCACCCACCTATTCCAACTAGCTCCTCATGTTCGTTTTTGTTCAGCACGTTCTTCTGTATTGCTTTATAATTGTGAGTTATACACTTTTGGGGTTGTCTGAAGCCCCACACATTCTCTAGGTTGATACAAGTGGCCTCTCGCCTAATCCAAATGGCTTATTTTGTTTGTTTTCATGTCAACACATCTTGTTGTACTTCCAGGGTTGTTTTGGGGCCCTAAACGTTGTTTTTTTTTATCGCCATAGTCATAATGTGGATAAAGTTTGATTCTAATGGCGGAGTGTGTATTTATCTGAAATACCTTTCCAAAGGGCTATCACGCACCTTAAACGGAGGTTGTATTTAAAAGTTACGACCCTTGGAAGTTAAGATACCAAATTACACCAACTTACCCATAGGGCTCACATGACTTTTGGCATTTCACCTTCTAGGGTTAGGTTTTTGAATGTCTAGGGTTTTGGGATTCATGGGTAATATCAAAAAGGCCTTTGGAGCCTCATTGTATTCCATTTTTCTCAGGTGGATGTGTGTAGCAGCCACATCTCTTCTCAAAGACAACTACCACCATTCGAACAAGTCTCAGTTCTGCAGGTTTACAGTTTCAGCCTATTTCATTATTTAATAGAAGATATTATTCACTGGATATTTGTGTTATTCTTCCCATCTTTGTGTTTATTGTATTTAGACTGTTAATGAGTTTGTTCCGCTCCTAAATCCATATCAGTGGTATCAGAGCAATCTGCTCTTCATTTATTTCTCTTTATGCATGTCCCCGACAAGGTCTGGATACAAGAAGTTGGGACTCGAACCAATCGATCCATTACCAAATCGATCGTGCCAAGCCCAAAAACAACCCATGGGAGACGAAAATAAAGATGATGGAGCAGGAGATCCTATTAAAATATTGCTCAAGGAATCCCTCACGTGACAAAGGAACAAAATTATGGACAACTTCGTGCAGATCCTTTAACAATTTCCCACAGGAGAAGCATCTTCGTCAAGTGGCCATGCAACCCCCTTCAAGGTACAGGTAAATTTTGATATTCCATTATTTGAAGGACTGATAGATGTGGATGTTGTAGATAAATGGTTGAATCTGCTCGAAGGATATTTTTCAGTCCACAATTTTTCTGATAGGGAAAAAATTACTTTTTCACTCCTCAAGGTCGTTCCCCATGTTAAAGATTGGTGGGATACTTACTCTGAACAAAGGGTCGTGGAGGAATCTGCAATTTGTTTGGTGGCCCCTACATGGGATTACTTCCGGGACTCCATTAAAGAACAGTACTACCCTGTTGGAAGCTACGAGGACCAGTACAACAAATGGACCACCCTACGTCAAGAAAGGGACCAAGTAGATATGTCTGCCCTCCAGAAAATCCATCCAAACCGCAATATGAGAAGGGCAATGAAAAGACTAATAAGGACACGGTAAAATGGTTTGAGTACCATAAAATTCCTTGGCACAACACCGACGAATGTCACTCCAAGCAGTCCCTCGTGGCCGAGCTGAAGGCTTCCGAGTCAAAGACTGATTTTGATTCTGAATCAAATCTTGAAGGAGGGAAGCGTATTATCGATGCTAAACCCAGTGCCACTGTCTCTACCACCAAAGTCTGGCCAAGAGAACCAGAAGAACCAGAGGAATGAGAACGCCTCTTTCATTCGTAGATGTGGGTCAAGGGGGCTCTAATTCATTTCATTGTCGACATCGGTAGTCAGAAGAACCTGATTTCAGCAGAGGTCATCAAGCGGTTGGACCTTCCAACTACACCACACCTGAATCCTTACACCATCAGCTAGCTTCGTCAAGGAATAGATCTTTGTGTCATCTTCCCTACGGCATCAAGTGTTTCAAAGATGAGGTACTATGTGATATTTCTCCCCTTGAAGTTTGTGATGTTCTTTTAGGACAACCATATTTGTGGAAATGTCATGTTGTGTATGAGTCTAGACCCCAAAATGTTATTATTACTTTGGGTAGACAATTGTACAAGATCCCAGAGGTGGCATCGCCTACTGCTATTTCTTTAATCTCTACTAAGAAATGTAGTAACGTCATTTCATAGACCAGGAAGTTTGTCTTCTTTGTGATCTATGCTCACAGTAAGCAGAAGGTCGTCGCCACATCTGTGGCCTCTACATAGTGCCTCTCTTCACAGAAAAAGAAAGTGGACGGGATCATAGAAGAATATAGAGACATCTTCGCCTCACCTATAGGGGTACCGACACACTGCCAAGTCAAGCATCCAATTGATATGACCCCCGTCGCACCTCTACCTAATGGACCAATCTATCGGTGCTTACTAATGGAGAATGATGAAATCATCCATCAGATCCAAGAGCTTCTTAAAAAGGGGCACATCAGACCCAGCTCCTCCCCTTGCGGAAGCCCGATTATACTGGTGCAGAAGAAGGACGGGACTTGGCGACTTTGCATTGATTATAGATCCTTAAACAAAATCATAGTCAAGAACCGCTACCCCATTCCCATGATTGATGACCTTCTTGACCAACTAAAGGGGGAAAATTTCTTCAGCAATATTGACCTAAATTATGGCTACCACTAGGTTCCCATCGAACCAACTGATGTCTGGAAAACAGCCTAAAGAAGGTCTCTATGAATGGATGGTCATGCCCTTTGGCTTAAAAAATGCATCAGCCACTTTCATGAGGTTGATGGATGATGTATTGAGACCCTTCACCAACTCCTTTGTGGTAGTATATTTGGATGACATCTTCATCTTCAACATAACGTGGGAGGACCACATGCGGCATATTCAAAAGGTTTTGATCACTCTGCGGTAGCACAAGCTTTATGAAAACTTGGAAAAATGTTATTTTGTCATGAACAAGGTCCAATACCTAGGCTACATTGTTGATGAGCATGGGTTACATGTTCATCAAGCTAAGATCCAAGTCATCCGTGACTGTCCATCCCCGACCACACTGAGCGAGCTTCGGAGCTTCTTGGGACTAGCCAATTTCTATCGACAGTTCATGTTGGGATTCTCCCATATTGCATGGGCCCTCATCCAAGTGACCAAGGGAAATGGTAGGGCCAAGTTTGTGTGGGGGAAGGAGCAGCAACGAGCATTCGATGATCTGAATCATTGCTTGTGCTCAGCTCCAGTACTCTCCTTTCTCGATCTGCAACAACCATCCGAGATTGAGACTGATGCGGTGGGCGTAGTTCTCACTCAGGATGGGTATCATGTGGCCTACCATAGTGAGACACTATCTGATACTGTCAAGAAATACCCCACCTATGACAGGGAAATATATTCCATTGTACAAGTATGTCGTCAATGGAAACATTACATTCTGGGGAAAGAGCCAATCATACACACTAATCACAAGCCTCTACAGTTCATGCATACACAGGGGAAATTGCAGAACGACCACCATCGGAAGTGGTCCACCAACCTGCAGTAGTTCCATCTGAACATCAAGTATAAGACATGTATCTCCAATCATGTCATTGACTGCCTTAGTCGGCCTCCTGTGGTTGCACTCACCACTGTGCTCCATTCCTGTGGACATGAAGCATTTGAGTGGCCCCAACTTTATCAGCAAGATTTGAACTTCGCCACCACATATCATCTCTTGGGTATAGGTTCAATTTTCATTGATTTTCACATTCAGGACAGACTCTTATGCCACCTAGGCCATCTCTGTGTTCCTACAAGCGAGCGTGCAAAGCTAATTTGGGAATCCCACTACAGTCGAGTGGCAGGACATTTTGGTGTAGAGAAAATTGTGGTCATTCTTCATAAACATTTTTATTGGCCAAAACTTCGACAGGACATCAACAAGTATATCAGATCTTGCACTGCCTATGCCATTTCCAAGCCAACCATCAAGAATCAAGGCTAATACACCCCTCTTTCTATTCCTGAGAAGTCATGGGAATCCATCTCAATGGATTACATGTCTAGTTTGTCGTCCACCAAGCAAGGAAATGATTGTGTGTTTGTGGTCATTGATCAGTTTTTGAAGATGGCCATCCTCATAGCCTGTAAGAAGACTATCACAGCGACAGATATTGCCAATCTCTTCTTTGAATGAGTTTGGGTCCACTTTGGGATACCAGAGACCATCATCTCCAACCGAGACAGCAAGTTCTTCAGCACCTTTTGGTCGAGTCTCTGGTCTCTGTTGGACACCAATCTCACAAAATCCACTTCTTTCCACCCCCAAACCGATGGCCAAATAGAGGTCGTCAATCGGATGATTGTGCACATCTTGCGCATGTACAAATCTAAGCATCCTTGCACATGGGATGAGAGTCTCCCATATGTCCAACATAGTTACAATAGGGCTCTCCATAGTTCCACCGGCCATAGCCCATTTCAGGTGGGTCTGGGATTCCAACCCTTGGGACCAATTGATGTTTCACTTCCTCTTGCCAACACACAAACAGAATCTTCCCCTGATCAGTCTGTGATCGACAAAGCCACTAGATTCATTGAGTGGATTCATCACATCCTCCAATAGGTCCAAGAGATTTTGCAAAAATCCAATGCTAAGTGCAAGCAGTGCCATGATCAACACAGGGTACCACACCAGTTTCAGGTTGGCGACAAAGTATGGTTACATTTGCAGAAGGAGTGTCTCATCGGGCCCCATCGAAAGCTTTTCCCACTTCATTATGGGCCTTACACTATCACCAAGGTTGTGGGTAGTAATGCTTTTGATCTCAACACTCCACCCTTCTTTGGTCTGCATCCAGTATTCAATGTGGACCTCCTTCAACCATATTTTCCACCGTTATTGGACACCTCTGAGATTGCAGAACAGCTGACACCAACAGAGCTCAACCCTAACTACATGGAACAATCATCCACCGATCATATAGTGGACACACAGGTCAAGGGCACTCACAAGCAGCAAATCCAGCTTTATCAGGTTGTCAAGGAAGGGAAACTCCTACACCAAGGCAAGTGGCTCACTCGGAGCCAAATCTAGCAGAAGTTTCCCACCTTATGGGGGAACTAAACGCAATGGATACCATTGCTTCCTAAGGGGGGAGGATTGATCTAGGTCGATATTGGTGGCCACCCACCTGTTCCAACTGGCTCCTCATGTCCATTTTTGTTCAGCACGTTCTTTTGTACTTCTTTATAATTGTGACTTATACACTTCTGGGGTTGTCTAAATCCCCACACATTCTCCAGGTGGATATGGGTGGCCTCTCGCCTAATCCAACTGGCTTATTTTGTATGTTTTCATGTCAGCACATCTTGTTGTACTTCCAGGGTTGTTTTGGGGCCCTAAACATTGTTTTTTTTGTCTCACCGCAGTTAGACTGTGGACTTAGTTAGAGTATGATGGCGAAATGTGTATTTATCTGAAAGACCTTTCCAACGGGCTATCACGCGCCTAAAACAGAGGTTGTATGCAAAAGTTACGACCCTTGGAAGTTGAGGTACCAAATTACACCAACTTACCCATAGGGCCCACATGACTTTTGGCGTTTCACCTTCTAGGGTTAGGTTTTTGGATGTATAGGGTTTTGGAATTCATAAGTAATATCAAAAAGGCCTTTGGAGCCTCATTGTATTCCATTATGCTCAGACGGATGCATGTAGCAGCCACATCTCTTCTCAGAGATAGCTACCACCATTCGAGCAAGTTTCAGTTCTGTAGTTTTACAGTTTCAGCCTATTTCATTATTTAATAGAAGATATTGTTCACTAGATATTTGTATTATTCTTCCCATCTCTGTGTGTATTGTATTAAGTTTGTTAATCAGTTCATTCCACTCCTAAATATAGATCATGCATCGATCTGACCTTAAAATATGGGAATATCAAAATGAACTTGTACCTTGAAAGGAGAGATGCCTCCAAAGTGGTTGCTTGATGAAGACGTGTCTATTGTTATCAACAAGCGTTGAAGGATGTGGGAAAAATTCTCCATTATTTCATCCCTTTGTCATCTGAGAGCTTGCTCAAGCAACATATTAATAGAATCTTATGCTTTGTCGTGTTTCTTTTCTTCCGCCATGGAGAGTTTATTAGGCATGCGAGAGTGATTGTCCTCAAGAGAGAAAAGCTCGAGACCCAACTTGCTATACTCAGACCTTGTCGGGGACATGCACTGAAAAGTGATCAAGAGCAGTATGCTCTGATACCACTTATCTGGATTATTTTTGGCACAAAATGAGAGCGGAGATATAATAAAGAAATATATCGAGATATTGCAAGAGATCCAATAATATAATAGAGATATATCAAATGTATATAACAAGAGGCACAGATATATAGTAATACACAATTTCTATTGATGACTGAAATGTACATAACTGTAAATTTACAGAGTGAAAGACTTGCTAGAATGGTGGCATCTTATCTCTGAGAAGAGATGTGATCGTTGCACTCACTCACAAGAAGATCATTGTTACAATGAGGCTCCAAAGGCATTTTTAACATAAAGAAAACCCAAAACACTAACCCCGGAAGATGAAAATGAGAGCAGAGATATAATAAATAAATATATCAAGATATTGCAAGAGAACCAATAATATAATAGAGATATATCAGATGTATATAAAAAGAGGCATAGATATATAGTAATACACAATTTCTATTAATGACTTAAATGTACAGAACTGTAAAATTACAGAGTGAATGACTCGCTAAAATGGTGGAAGCTCATCTCTGAGAAGAGATGTGATGGCTATGCTCATTCACAAGAATATCATGTTAGAATATAGAAGATGGTGTGCTCATTTTACCATTGATGATACCCTCGTCACCCAACCATAGGCTGAAGCCTCCCTCTGAGCACCTTAACCTTGACTGAGAATTCCTCCGGAAGCAAACCCTAGGCTAGATAGCCAAACAAAGGGTAGCGCACCTTTCCCCAAGGATAGCGCAACACAAAAGACTGATCAGATAGTCCAAACCCTCGCCAATAGATAGTCCAAGCCAATACTGAAACTAGCTATTGCAGCTGCACCTGCAGTCCTCCTCCACACGTGCGCACCAAACTGGAGCTGCAATACGCACCAAAACTGGGAACTGCAATTCTGAGATGCTGTCAAATGAGAACTGGCACCCTATATTTATAGTGGTTCTACCAGTTTTGTTGGGGCCAAATTCTCCTTCTGGATATGTGTCTGTTCAGTATATTATTATTATTTATGGCCGACTTCTTCTCTTGGAGGCTAATAACCTAATATAAATTATCTTCTTGAGATGACAAGGCTTCTAGGGTTATTAGCCAACTCATTAGGGTTTCTCTTGCTTCCTGGAGTCTCCTATTCTCATCAGGTTCACACGTGGAGGTAAATACCTCCCACATCTACCATAATATTTACACTCCCTCCTAGCTAGAGAGGTATTTGTAGGTAATGGACTTGATCACAAAACATACCATTTACCCGGTAGCATCAATATAGTCTTCGAGACTATTTCATGACTAGATCATGAGCATCACCATCACCATCAGCTGCATCATCTCTCGAAACCATACTTCATCTGAGTAATTAGATATGATGCTGGATAAGTCACTCCCACCATAGAGTGATACAAGAGGAGTAAAGGTTCTGAACTGTTTTCCGTCCGGAAAATCTCTTTTCATCATCCATCTGAATGATCATTATCTCCAATAAACTGTTGATAGTCTTCAAGGCAATTAGAACAAGGATAGAGCACAACTGTGTCTATTCATAGTAGTACATAACTACAATCCATTGGTTCACTACCACATCAAGTAACACACAAGTACTTGATCAACAATGTATGGTTGCAAACAGTGAAGCATATTCACCACAGTAGTCCTCATCTATTGTCATACAGTCTTCATAACAAACATCTGATAGCAACTTGCATAGAAACAATGTTATGATATAGATTGAATTATCTAGGCCAATCTTTCACTCATATCTGTGAGCTCTTAAAAAATATCTGCCTCACGAATAGTGGAACATATCCACCACAGTAGTATATCTCTACTGTCTGGAGGCAGGTAGTCTCCATAACAATCATCTGATGCTATCCTGCATAGAAAAATATTGTTAAAGATAAACTGAATCCTCTGGGCCAATCTTTCACTCACGTTTGTGAGATCTGAAAGAATATCTTCCCTCATCAGCAATGGGCTATCTGCCCTATTCTTCACAAACAAGGAAGAAGGATTTTCTCTGATTTCTAAGCCTGGGTCATTCTTCCTACACTAATAAAAGTGCACCCTAGACAGAATGTATAAACCCTAAGAAATGTTTGGACCATTCCCCACCCTGGGCCATTCCTCCTACACTAATCAAAGTGCACCCTGGAGAGAATGTATAAACCCTAAGGAATGATTGTCCCTGATTGTTGAGCCTGGACTATTCCCCACCTTGGGCCATTCCTCCGACACTAAATAAAGTGTAACTTGGAGAGAATGAGTCTGCCCTAAGGAATAACTATCTGGACCATTCCCCACCCTGGGCCATTCCTCTGACACTAAACAAAGTGTAACCTGGAGAGAATGATTCTGCCCTAAGGAATAACTGTCTGGACCATTCCCCACCCTGGGCCATTCCTCCGACACTAAACAAAGTGTAACCTGGAGAGAATGAGTCTGCCCTAAGGAATGTTTGTCCTGCATCAACCTCCAAAATGGACCATTCTTCGAAACTTCTCACAAATGTGAACTTCGAAAGAATGACTGCCCGGTGAGGCGGACCATTCTACTTGACCACTACTCAGAGTGACTGCCAAGAAGAATGAATTTCCTAGACCACTCCCCATGTTAACCACAATGGGAAGTCATTGTCTATGATACATCAGCAATCAGTCTGCCTCCCATGTTAACTACAATGGGAAGTCACTGTCCATCAGAAATCTCAATCCACTTTTCGAACAGGAAAGCATCTGTCCAATTTGGACTATTTTTCAATTACAAAGATAAATAATATTTCCAGTGCTCTCTTCTAACTTGGAGAGTCATTTCTTCCTTTTCCAATAAGAAGGAAGTTGTTTCCATGAGCTCTAGCTTGAGTACGCAAACTCTTTCATGTTGGATAGAAGCTTTACTAAAATGTCTGCTTATCTACTCATTTATGGAGATATGTATTGAAGAAAACATTTTCTCCTTTCTGAACTTCATCATGGATAATGTAATGCTTGTACTATAGTCTAGAACAATGTGAAGGCTTCATGTAGATCTGAACAATAGAGTATATCATAGTTGGAGAACTGGAACATATCCATGTGGCACTTCTTCTGTCATCATGAGATCTGATCTTCTGAGTAGTCATCTTGATGTTATAGGAAATCTTCACCACGCTTTTGTTGTGCACTGGAGGTTCTCCACCAAGTTGTCTTCTTCTTATCTGCATACAAGAGTCTCTTTCTGTTATGCCTCAAAGTCTTGAGATTTCTCTTCATACGCTCTTTATTCAATTTCTCTGGAGAACATTCTTTGCATTCATCTGATGTAGAACTTCAACTCATGGATGTTGCGGATGATATAATGACTCATGCAGTGATATTTCTAGTGTACTGGAACAAGTAATCATCATAGTCTTCTCCCTCCATCTGAGAGAACCTCTGGTTCTGGATCTCGCAATGCTTTCATTCATAAGTCTTCCATACATTGTTCTTCATCACAACTTTCAGTTCTTCTGCTTGATTGCTTTCATATCAAGCTTGGTAATATTGTGATTATTGATGTAATGACTGGTTGCTCTGGCTTTTCTTTCTTTCTTGGAATCTTCATGTTCTTCTTCATGTTTTTCTTTAGTTCTTGGGTTCATGGAGTTTCTTGTAGATTCCATGTTCTAGATATTCCACTTCTTCCTTTCATCATAGGATCACGGATCTGGATGGACAACCAGGAATACTTTAAGGATTCTCTTCGAAAAGGTATTCTTTTGCGGTTGAGCTGAACACATACTGTCTTTCATGGCTGCTACCATGGATATATACATTTTGTCATCTTTAATGGATCATAGGATTAGCTCTCTCCTCATCCTTGCTTCATGTTGGAGTGCATATAATCGGCTCCCTCCATCTGATAGAGTCCATACTTCCATCTGCATCCTTATTATCTTCTGCAATATATAATTGGCTCTTCTGTCTAACAGATTCCACGCTTTTGTCTTAGTTGTCATCATAAGTCTTTATTCAATTCCTCTTGATGTCTGACTTCTAAGTCTCTTCATGATTGATTCGACTTATCTTGTAGTAGCTTCCACATGATTTGTATTTCATCCTTTCATGTGTTTTATCTAATGATATTCATTCTTATCTTGTTGTTCTTCCATGGATATAGTTCTTCTTGGAACACATTATTTTCCAAGAGATAGATATACAAGATATGTACAAAGACGATGCAAGAAAGACATGTACAAAATAAGAATAGTGTTGTTTACCTTTTAGTAGAAGAAGTCTCTTCCATCCTGCTTAGTCTTCTTTGTAGGTTCCTTTTCTTCGGCAACTGATGCTTCATGCTTCTCTTTCCTTTTCTTTAGCACGAGACACTGGTTCCTATAGTGACCGTACTTTTGACAGTTGAAGCACTGTATTTCTGAAATATCTTTTCTTTGTTTTGGCTTCCTTCTTGAATCGAACTTTCTTTTGTCTCTGAAGTTCTTGAATCTTGTTGTGAAGGCTTGATCATCGTACTTCTTTTGAGGTTTCTCTTTTGCATTGATCCTTGATTCTTCTTGAGCATAGCAAGTCCAAAGTTCTTCAAATGTCGGGTACTCCTTCCTTGTGTTCATGCTTGTGGCAAATGCATCCCATGTCTTGGGAAGACCATTGAGTACTATGTTTACCAATTCCTTTTTTGAGATGATCTCTTCAATAGCTTGTAGTTGATCTCTTAACTAGGAGATCCTTACAAAGTATGATGTTATGTTGTCGTCATCATTCATCTTCATTTCACAGAGCTCATTCTTTAGACTCATAACTTGTCCAATGTTTATGATTGAGAAGAGATTTGTTAGGGCATCGTACATCTTCTTCGATGAGTCAAGATGGGAGATGTAGGGT
>ML787202.1:565509-580506 GCA_009831015.1 Picea engelmannii
CTTGTCTTCCATGCTCTGAAGTTAGAGGCTCCATCTAGCTTGTTCTCAGACTTCATAGAGTTCATCATGGCTTGCTTGACTTGGTCAAACCCTAGATTTGACCAAAAATCCAAACTTCACGTCTTGGCCTTCTGAGAGTACCAAGAGATGCGTTGGGCTAGGGCACACTGATCTATCCAGATATTAGTTTAATATCGTCACTTAATGTGCCTTGACAAGAGGTTTTAGGGTTTCTGCAAATGCTTCTGCTGGTAACCCTAGCTGCAGTGCTTTTGGAAACTACTCTTGCTAGTAACCCTAGCGACAGTTCCTCAATGAGCTTCAATGTCTAGCGGCTATGTTTCCTTCCAGCGTTTTAGGATGACTGAAGGGGTGTGGGCCCATAACCTGTTAGAATATAGAAGATGGTGTGCTCGTTTTAACATTGAAGATACCCTCGTCACCCAACCATAGGCCGAAGCCTCCCTCCGAGCACCTTAACCTTGACTGAGAATTCCTCTGGAAGCAAACCCTAGGCTAAATAGCCAAACAAAGGGTAGCGCACCTTTCCCCAAGGTTAGCGCAACACAAAAGACTGATCAGATAGCCCAAGCCCTCACCAATAGATAGTCCAAGCCAATACTAAAACCAGTTGTTGCTTCAGCTGCACCTGCAGTCCTCCTCCACACGTGCGCACCAAACTGGAGCTACAGTGCACACCAAAACTGGGAACTGCAATTCTGAGATGATGTCAAATGAGAACTGGCGCCATGTATCTATAGCGGTTCTGCCAGTTTTGTTGGGGCCGACTTCTCCTTCTGGATATGTGTCTGTTCAGTATATTATTATTATTTATGGCTGACTTCTTCTCTTGGAGGCTAATAACCTAACATAAATTATCTTCTTGAGCGGACAAGGCTTCTAGGGTTATTAGCCAACTCATTAGGGTTTCTCTTGCTTCCCGGAGTCTCCTATTCTCTTCAGGTTCACACGTGGAGGTAAATACCTCCCGCAGCTACCATAATATTAATAGATCATTATTATAATGAGGCTCCAAAGGAATTTTTAACAAAAAGAAAACCCAAAACCCTAACCCCAAAAGATGAAAACCAACAGTTTTGTGGACCCCGTTTTGGGTAGTTTGGTGTATCAACTTCCCACAGGCGTAACTTTGGCATATGATCTTCGTTTGGGGTGCACGATAGCTCGTTGGAAAGGTATCGATGAGGAGATTCATTTTGGGGCCTGAATCAAATCCTTTAGCCATCATTGAGGTTCCCAATCGTGAAAAAAGTGTCGTTTAGGCCCTCAAAATGGCCTCGAAAGTTTAGGACCCGAAAAACTGTTAAAAATAGTAAATTGCCAACAAACTGTTTTGAGCCAGTTGGAATAGGTGGATGGCCACTGATATCCACCTAAATCACTTGAGTATTCACTAAATTCTCACTTATTTCACTACAATCATTAATTTTTGTTAAGAGATTGGAGCTAGGAAATTATAGGCCACGTGTGATTTAGACCCGCACTAACATTTAAAAAAATGTTAATTTTACATGATGCATCTAAGGAACAAGGTTGTTGTATTTTTGTTGATGTAGAGTATTTTATCATTTTAAAAAATGTTAATTTTACATTATGTCCTTAGCTAAACCAAAGGTTCCATATCCACCTTTAGACAACTTGCAATCGATGCTCTTTTGGTATGCAATGCAAGTAAGCATATCATAGACAACAACAAAGATGATGCAATAGTCAACCTCCAAAACATCGGAAGGTTGGAGAAAACATAATTTGGTGCTTGTCATAAGGACAATGCTCAAAATCTTAACAACATTTTGTCACATGAATTCAAAAGCACGAAGTTAATAGAGGTGTTAGCTTCCATGACCAAGGAAACCAAATCAAAGCTCGACATAGGATGGTGTAGTTCGGTTATAAGAAGTGAAAAATAGAGGTGCTCCATGTGCAGTTCTTGCTTTTCGGAAAGAGGAGAAACATGCTCATCAGATTACATTGAATGGGCATGGTAGAAGAAGAAGCCAAGCCTTGCCCTTAATATTTCATCTACCTTCATGGGTTTTGAGAACTCCTTAATCAAATTTCTTGTGTATTCTTCAAGAAACACTAACTTGGTAGTGGGAAGATGAAGTAATTGGCAAGAAATACCATTGCCCATGAGATATGGGTGTAGAGATATGGTTGGGTTGTTTTTTGTGTTAATAGGGGAAAAGGATTTGTAATTGCTTAGATAGGACAAAGTTCAAAGAATCATATCCTATGTAACAAAAAGTAGTTGACGAGGTAGGATTGCATCCTTTATTTTAGGGAACTATTCGAGCTTCTCAACCTTGGAGCTATTAATGCACAATACTAGCAACCTTTGGACAACAGTTTCAACAATCTCTAGAGGATGATTTGGGATGCAGCATTGAAAGATGAAACTTTAATTATTAAGCGTATAAAACATTATTTCTTAATTTAAACATTTATTTTGGTTTTTAATATAATAGTAGCTGCCAAAAGATGTTTAGATTTTTCCTAACATTGGACATGAAACACACATAAGATTCTAAATGCATTCAAGGAAATGAGAACTATTCTCAATTAATGAAAACTGCTACTAATGGTTGTTCCTCACCAGATCATAGTTTGTAAATTTTTCTTTATTTCTTCTTCATATTTTTTTGCCTAACAATTTCCCATCCAAACAAGAATATATTGTTAAGTCATCTTTTCAAACATATCGTAAAATAAAATCACTAAATTTCAAGTATTCCAAAAAAAAATTATACTTTACAAATATTAAATTTAATATATAAATGTTATAAAACATTTGAAAACATTATAACATTTTTTTATAAATTAATTTAATCGCAAAGCAAATGCCTAATAATACATAATCTAAATGGATAATTAAAAAAAAAAAATAGCCTTTGCTCCAAGGTTTAAACATTTCAATCAATTG
Source organism: Picea engelmannii (assembly GCA_009831015.1). NCBI lineage: Eukaryota > Viridiplantae > Streptophyta > Pinopsida > Pinales > Pinaceae > Picea > Picea engelmannii. The sequence continues at coordinate 568,454 of ML787202.1, forward strand.
GATTTAGTTTGGGTGGTTGGGAGGAATGATTGTTATCCTCCCCACCCAAGTTCTTTTTCTACAGGCGTGGTAGGAGCGGGAGAGGTCATTTATGACCCTATGGGAAATCAAGAATATTCCCATGCTTGAGGTTTAGGAATTGCAACAAGAAATCAAGAGGAGGCATACACTCCTTTTCAAAGCCTTTCCATTCCCAATAACTTAGGGATAAGAGCATTGATAGTCATCTAAGATTGAAGGATTTTCATTAAGTCTTTAACACACAAGGAACCTATGAAAGACTTCCAACTAGCTTCAATCCTCTCCAGAATAAAAAAAACTTACTCATAAACTAATCAAATTCTCCTTTTTTCATGTCTTACGAGAAAATAATGGCAAGGTATATAGTTTAGCAAAAGAACCCTTTGGCTTTCCACAAGGAAACTTGAAAAAAAATGGAGGCGTAACTCTCTCCATCCCCTAAGCACACCACTTAAAATTTCATTCATTGGGCATGAGGTGTCTAGACCACAAAGCAAGTGCTAAAGAAAGGCAAGGACCAAGTGAGCGAGGTATAATTTCAAAATCACATCTCACTCGAAACGCCATGAGACAGATAATGGGGAATTTAAACTATATATCCTTCGCATTTACTCTATCATGGAATGGTGGGATAATTCCAAATGCATTCTGGAATTTTCTAAATGCTAGGGGATCTCTTGGAGCATGGGGCTTGCTCCTCCTGGATTGTGATTGGAGGAGAAAGTTGTTAGAGTGGAAAGGATTTTCTGATTTTATCACAGAGCTTCAAAATTATTCATTTTGGATAAGTATTAGAACCTCGCAGACTTTTCCCACTTGCATTTTTAGAATTGTTCTCTCTTAGTCCTGTTCAGTTTTATCAATCCGGTGTCGGCCCATTCTGTGGGAGGAGGAGCCTGCAAAGTGTTTTCTTAGACACTTTGTTCATCTCATCATCAATGCCTCTTTTTGGGTATTTCATATTGTTAATCTACTATAGTCATCCTTTACCATTATGTTTTGTTGACTGGTTATACAAGACAACTTGGTATGTGGGATGTTTGTGGCTTTTTCTAGCTTGAATGTGAATTTGTTCCCCTAGTGGATTTCAAAACTTATATGCAAATCCTGGTCCTTTGCTCTGATGAAATAGTTGTGAATTGGTGGCTCTATCTCTTCTTAGTTCTCCTCATCCTTCATAAGATGTATTTAGGTCTTTCTTTGGATAAACTAGTTTTTCGAGATCCCTATAGGAAACATAGTTTTCATTTATGGTTCTGGAACAACATGGATTCACGAGACATCAGAGGTATCCACATGGATTTGAAGAGACGTGAAGAGATCTTACAAAGTAATGGCATCTAGCTTAGAACTTTCTTAGAAATCCTCCATAATCTATAAATTCAACAACAAGAAAAATATAATAAGCAAATGAACATTCTTGAAGCACATGGGGAAAAAATCTCAGAAATCGAAATGGATCATTACAAGATAAAGCGCTTCGTTCAGTACAAGAATGAATATTACACACCACACTCCATGACTCAACAGACTTTAAGAAAGGCAGAAGATAAAGCTAATGAAGGAGATTATTGACAACAACACAAGGAGCCAAAAGAAAAGAACCAAGCTACCATCCATTTGAAGGTAAATATGCAGTTATGTAATACATTTCTCCAATGTTCTATAAATGCATATGTATTTTGAATGTTTTGTATAGCCTTTATACTTATCATGTTAGTATTTGTGTAGTTATAGCAAGAATGGGAATGAAAGGGTCAGATGATAGAGGGGAAATATAATGATGTCGCTGAAAGCTCTTTTGAAACAACATGTCTTTTATCTCTGTATCATTTTTCCATTTTAGGCCGCATATTAATAAAATATTCCCCAATCCCAATTAAAAACAACAACACATAATCTAAATGCATAGTGGATATAATAACTAATACCTTTGCATAATTTATGATTATTTAATATGTAAATTTATTCTTATTTTTAGTGAAGAAGTTGTTAATATAAAAGAACATATTATAAATGAAAGATGATTTAAGCCACTAATCGAAATGTTGTTGCATCTCTATAATGATAAGCCAATAATAGGCATTCAAGAGTGGAGTATATGTGCCATGATTGAACAACAAACCTTCTCAAAAGTGCTCTTTGTCACAAAGCCCTTAGTGGGTCTTGAAATGGTACATTAAATTTCATGTTGTTCAAGCAATTGCCATATCACGAGTACCATTAAATTTCATGTTGTTTAAACAATTTCCATATCGCGAGGTAATTCTGAGAACATTTACAATACAAATCATACATCATATAAAAGATCAATGGCAAATTCTTTGTAATTTGTTGTCTTTTTATTTTTTAAAATATAAATGGATAATATTTTATATTAAAAAAAAACTACAACCAGGTTGGTCAGCCTAATAATACAAAAAATATGATATACCTTAAAACAAAAATCAACATAATCATTAAGTTGTATGTGTTTGGTATGGAAAAGTCTATATCATTCTTCATAGAGGATTTCAAAAAGTTTCTATTAGTATAAACTTTTTTTTTACACCAAAGTTCTTCATTGCCCTTTACCCACCCCCACCATGTTTTAGTAGCATGGCTTTGCTCATAGTTAAAGGATCTTTTATTCCCAACCTCTTGCCCATTTGAGAATGCATATGGTATCCATGCTATTGAAGCCCATTTGTGTTCCCTAGAGGGACCCCCTAAAGGAAGGATATTTTATATGTGAGCATGCTCACATATATGTGAGCCCCTCACATATATGTGAGGGGGCTCAAATGGATTTAAGAATATTAGCACGGGCAACCAAAATAGAGAATAGATAAAAAGGCATTCATTAAAGAACATATTTTATTAAAGTAATCTTGATAGGGAGGGTTAAAAATCTGAAGGTCCAAGAGTTAACCTTGGCTTCCAATTTAGAAAGCAATTTCTCCCATGAGAAATTTCTTAGGTTGTTTTCAAGAAGTGAAGCCCCCAAATATTTAGAGGGAAGGGATCGTTTTTGGAAGCCTAGGATTCTAAGAATGTTAGATTGAACTCTGAAGGGAGTGTTAAAGAAGAAGATTAGAGATTTTTTGTGATTGATATTTGTGCTAGAAGCTAGCATAAAGGTGTCCAGGATAAGTTTAAAGGCCTGGGCTTCCTGCAGTGAAGGTTCTCCTAATAATAAGGTGTCATCATCAAATTGCAAATGAGAAATGGGGTCAACATTGGGATTCAAATTGAAACATTTGATGAGGCCCCTCAACAGAGTTGATTTGAAACTATGACGGAGACCTTTAGCTACAAGAATAAACAAGAAGGGGGAAAGAGGGTCGCCTTGTCAAATACCTCTCAAGGGGTTGAAAGTATTCAAATGAGAGCCATTAACTGGAATTGAAAAAGGCAAAGGAAATAATATTGTTAACCCAAAGGATCCATTCTTGACAAAAGCTAAAGGCTTTCAAAACCTATTAAAGGAAAGTCCATCTTGGTCGGTCATAAACTTTATACATGTCCATATTTATCATCTTTGTTTACTTTTAAAGAGTGGATGGCCTCATGGGAGACAATTATGCCATCCAAGATCTCTTTGCCTTCTGCATATCCACCCTGTTCTTGAGAGGTAATTTTTCTCGTGATGGGATTTAAATGATTAGCTATGATTTTGGTTATAATCTTGTAAATGACATTGCACAAGGAGATAGGTCTAAAGTTATATGCAGTATTCACATTCTAGTCCTTCGGCATGAGAGTGAGGAATGTTGAAAATATTTAAGAATCTTCAAGGAAGCTCTGGCATTTTCCACCACCTCTTAGACATCCTTGCCTACCATTGTCCACCAAGATTGAAAAAAATCAGTCGTTAATTCATCCAAACCCAACAATTTATTTGGCTTCATTTCCTTCATTGTTTGGAAAACCTCCTCAAAGGACATACAGAATAATAGACTTAAATTTTGTTCAGGGGAAACTAGGGTGGGGATCAAGCTAGTGATATTTGTATAGTGTCCTAATTGTCCCCTGTAGGCTTAACATTGAATATGACTAAAGTGATTCTTGAGTTCCTATTCAATATTCTGATGTTTCTCCAACTTTTTCCCCTTGGATGATTTGATATTTGGGATACAACCATAGTTTCATCAATTAACCATGGACTTGTGGGAAAACTTGGAATTTCTATCCCCTTCCCACTAAATTCTCAATTTCTGGTGCCATAGGGTTTCTTCTTTCCTAGCCTGTATTTTTAGTTCCTTGTGGAGGTGGATTTCCTAGTCTATGTATTCATGCGTTCTTTCTTCACAAATGATAGCTACTTGTATCTTATTCATCTCATGTTCTAGCTGGTTCTGGGCTGGAAAATGTTGCCAAAAACTTATTTATTCCAAATCTTGATATTTTGCTTAATTTTATTTAACTTATGTTGGAACTAGTACATTTTTTATCCTTTGGGAGGAACATATTTATGCCACTAGGGAGTGAGAATCGATAAGAAGTCTAGGTGATCAAGCCAAAACTTCTCAACTCTGAAAGGTTTAAGTCTGGGTGAGAAGGAGTTGTCCCAAGAAAGACTAATTAGCTAGTGATCAAAGCTCGTGAAAGGTAGAGTTTCAGTTGATACTGCCACTTGACTTTGTATCACATTCTTGGAAACTAGAAAAGTATTTAGCTTATCCTCTATCTAATGGGCACCTCCTCTTTTATTATTCCAAGTGTGGCATCAATAAGTGGTTTGAATGACAACTAGTCTTATCTTGTCGATAGTCTCCTTGAAGGCTAAGCTTCCATTATCCAAATTTCTAAGACCTCCTTTTTTTTTCCAGAAGAGATGTCATGATATTTAAATCCCCTCATATTATCTAAGGTTGATCTAATAGAAGACCCCTTATGGCCAACACATTGTCTAGGAAGGGTCTTTTGAGTGTAGGATTGGCAGGTCCATATGCATTAGTGATAAAACCTCGATCTTGAGACTTAATCACTTTGTATCTAATTGTGAGGAGATTGGGTGAGTCAAACATCTATTCCATAATTATTTTGGTGGGATAACATAGTAAGGCTAGACCTCCCATGAATCTGATTGCACTAAATATTAACAAATCACTACCCCTCCAACATTTATGAGCTATGGAAACCATAGAATTTTTGTTTCATTTTGTTTCCTACAACATGACAACTGTAGATTTTTCTTGTGTTATCATGTGCCTAAGAAAGTGTTTCTTGCTTGGTGCATTGAGGCCTATTATATTCAATGATATGTCTTCATTTTAAACCTTGGGTTGGGAAGAAAATACTTCTCTTGAAGCTCGATGGCTTTCCCAAAGTCTACTAGCAATGCTTCAGTTTCCTCCAGTTTTCATTTTGAGGTTTTATGGCCTCTCTTTTTCTCATTTGATAGAGATTTTTTCTAAGACTTGAGGGGGGTTTATTTGTTACCAATTCATCCTTGGAAATGGTGACTCTGAGATGCATTACTTAATTTCATATTACCCTTTATAAGCTCACGTTGAAGATGCTGAAGTTGAGGCATCAAGAGCTTGGATGAATGTTTCTCTCCATGTTGATCTTGAGTTCTGGTAGATCAATTTCCACTTTCTCAATATCCATTCCTTGCATTAGGTATTATTCCTCCAAGTCAACATATGCCTCCTCTTATACCACCATATCCTGGTCCTTGCCTCGATTTTCCTCCTTGTTGCGGTCAGGATATCGAATGCTTGTTTTTTTTTGCTTCTTGTCCTCCAGATTAGGAGGGATATTTGTAGTGTCATGATGGAAATTCTTTAAGGATTACCCTACCTATGTTGGTTCTTCTTCCACACTCTCTAAAACCTGGAAGTTGTTTCTATTGGTAGATATAGGTTGGGGGTTTCATTTATTACATTTCCTTCCTGACTTCCTCTTGTTGGGGACTTTGGAAAACCCCTCTACATCTATAGCTAACTTGTATTTATCTGCATTTGGCCTAACATTTTATGGGAATTCTTTGAAAAGGTGTCCATGTTCGTGACATTTGTGGCAACGGAAAGGAGTGTTCTCATAATCAAGCATTTGTATCCACTACTCATCTTAAAATATTATGGTTATGGATTATGGCAAAGTCCCTGCCACATTCATATACACACATATTCTAGAATATGAAGTGTATCTTACCATTCTAGTAACCTTTGAAATCTTGATGAAGGATCCTAATGTGTTGTCGATCCATTCTAAGGTTTCTTTCCCCTAAAACTCTTGGGGGAGAGAGTACATCTGGATCCACATTGGAGCTTCAATAAAATCCTCCGTTTCCAGGTTGAATTGCTCCGTCCAATATCACAGGTGCAACCCTATAGAATTGAAGAAGTAACAACCTTCTTCAAATACCCTTTCCCTATCCCCACCATAGGAAAAAATCACTATAAGGAATCCCTTGGAGCCCAAATTCAGATCCACTTGGCCCTTGAGTTTCTATTTGGATTGGATCCAACTTAAGAGTTCATTTTCAAAGGGTTATATTCCCATAAATTTACCAATCACAACATGGTCTTTCAAATATTGAATGTAATTGCCAATATTAGTAGAAGTAACTTGGTGTGGCAAGTGTGGGGAGAGTCATCTATGATTTTGATGGAAAAAAGGTATCCAACTTTTTCTGGGGTTTGGGGAAAACAACCAACAACGAAGTAGAGACCCTAGCAGTGTACATGGGGCTAAAACTAGTTCACGAGCGAAGTATTCAAACTCTAACGGTGATAGGGGACTCTGAAATAGTTATAAAGGATCTCTAGGGTCTCTCAACCTCAGCAAATCATCCGCCCAATGGCCTCTACTCACAAATACACACCGTGAAGCATCACTTCACTATATTACGCTTATTTCATATTCTTCATGCTCAGAACACCGAGGTAGATAACCTAGCTAAAGCTGTGAAATCCCTGGAAGAGAGTCATCTAGTCATCAACCAAGCCTCTTCTTATGACTGGTTGCATTAATTGCACCATTTCAAATAGTCTCTCACCCACAACTAAGGAATTCTTCACTCAGTCCTCTCTTTCTACCCTAACCCCACCTCTCTCTAGTCCTCCTCACCTCCCCCCTTCACTTCCCTTCTCCCCCCCCTCCTCCCCCTTCCCCCTTTCCTTGTCTCTCGCGGACTCCCCCCTCCCCTTCCCCTCGCTTGAATGGGCTCCCCTCTCCTTGGCACGCGACCCTCCTCATCCCACGTGCCTCCTATCTTTCTCCCCGTATCCTTTCTCCAACTGCATTCACTCGCCCTTATATTTACGGATCTTCACATGTCTTCCCCAACAATCAGCCACAAGTATATGGTGTCACCTCTATTTTCTCATCCTGCGCGAAGTCACTTCTACTCATGGGTGATTATGGCTCCCTTTTCTCTCAAAGGAATGTTGTTTAAACACTCATAGCTACAGCGGCTACTTATCAGATTCTTCGTTTGGTTCATCAGATCGCTCGTCCTTCACTAAGGTTGGTTTTTCTCCTCTTTACATTTTGTCCGCGCTCTTCATTTCTTCAACCTCTACTCAATCTGTTTGCTCGGAGCCTGCGTGCCTTCTCTGCTCCCGAATTTTTGTGCCAACATGTGGCGAAGGTCAAGAGCACCATGCTCTTGTCCGAATTGCATATCAGAGGAGCTTCGAGAGAAATTTCAAGCACTTTGAACAGACGTTGGGAGGGCGAAGGAGTGCACAGACGCTCGCCATCAAGAACTTCAGTGAGAGAATCAGAGAATTCACAAGGATTTGGCAAGCCTTCAGACACAGTTGCAGCAGCAGGAAATCCGCCACAATCAAGAATTGGCGATAGTCTTAAGGGGAGTTAATAGAAACACAAGACAACTTGGGGTTCTCACCCAACAATTGGGAAACACACAGCAACCAACGAACTCTGTTGGCACTGGCGAGTCTCAGCCCCCCTCTTCTTTTCATCTAAAGCCAGTAATGATCATCACTCGGTCCCCTCAGATCCAAGATACATAGACCGCCACTATGCAGAGGAGAACCCAGCAGAGGCGAATCCAGAAGCTCGACGGGTGGAACTTCAGGAAGATCCCGAGCAACCTCTAAACCATTAATCAGGTCTTTTATGAAATGTAATTTTTTGTTGTTTTTGAATATGTATATCGCCATTTTTACATGGAAGAACTGCAGCTCATATGGACTAGATGATATATTTTTTTAGACCTCCATAGACAATTAATCTCTTTCGGAAGCAGCAGAGGTGCTTACACCCTGCCATATGTATCCAGTGAAATTTTGTTGTTCTAAAAACCTCCAACCGTTTATGTTAAAAAAAGTATTAGTAGAAGTAACTTCATACCTTGGATTATTTTCTACTTGGGTAAACATCCATTCTATCTCTTGCTTCTCTGCTGCTTTTATATGTCCTCTCGTTTCAATGACTCATTTTCCCAGTGGAGTCCTTCCTTGCCTTGCCCATTTCTACAATGGACTGATTTGTTTGAATTTGACTTGAGACAACATCTTTGAATGATCTTTTATTCAGATTTGGCTCTGGATTTGTCATATTGTAGAAAAAGAAGCCATCATCATCTAATTGTAACCGTGAACCTTGGTTCTGTAGCCTGGGCTACCAAATCCTGAACACTTCACCGCCTATCATTGTTTCGTTGTTAACTAACGTTATTTCATCATTCACCATCTCTACTTATACATTTAATACTCTTAACATATGCAATTTTTTTAAGATTTTAATTTTTATTTTCATTTGAAATGTAAGCTTTGATTTTTGTTTAGATACATCCTTAGAAGAAAAAAAAAATTGGAAAAATTGTACTAAGAATGCAACAACAAGCCACTAAAATGACATTTTAATTCAAGTGCATTTATTTTTATTAAATTTGAAATCTAAAAAACCTTATACATATAGATAATCTTATGTGAAACATCATTCATATTAATATTGTTTACAGGCCTTACAAAATCGACATATTACACAACCACCTTTAATTCAATTCAATGTAGTTGTTTTACGCTTGAGTATTGACTAAATACTTTCACTTATTTCACAACAATCATGAATTTTCATTAAGAGATCAGAGCTAAAAAATTATATGCCACATGCAGTTTAGACCCACATTAAATATTAATTTAATATGATACATCCAAGGGGCAAGGGAAATTTATTTTTTAATACCTAGAGTTTAGCACCATTTTAAAAGTGTAGTATAACCTATTATAAATGAAATAAACATTCAGATATTGTGGAAAAATGTAAAATGTTAACAAAAATCTTTAAACAAATACAATAGTTAGGTTATTTAACTTCAAAAGCATAAAGTGTGAACAAAATTGCAATGTATTGTATTTCAAAACTTCATTACAATTGCAATGTTTTTAAAGGAAAGTATGACAATACAAAATATACCCCATTTAGTTCTCAAAAGCAACTACGTCACGATGATATTAATTCACGATGATTGATGCCAACTACTTCATGGTAGAAGAAGAAGTCGAGCCTCTCCCTTAATATTTCGCTGCCTTCATGGGCTTTGAGAATCCCTTAATCAACTTGTTTGTGTTTCCTTCAAGGAACACTAACTTGGTAGTGGGAAGATGAAGTGATCGACAAGAAATACAACTGCGTATGAAATATGGGTGCAGAGATATGGGTGGAGTGTTTTTGGTGTTAGTAGGGAAAAAAGATTCATAAATGGTTATGTAGGAAGAAGATTTGGCAAAGTTCAAAACATAATATCATATCTAATAAAAAGAAGTTGATGAGGTTGGATTACAGCTTATATGGTAGGACACTAGTCAAGTTTGTCAACCTTGGAGCTATTAATGCACAACACTGACAATCTTTGAATGACAATTTTATCAATCTCTAAAGGACGATTTGGCATGCAACTTTGAAAGATGAAACTTTAATTATAAAACGTTATACAACATTCTTTCTTAATTTATGCATTTATTTTTATTTTTAAATGTAATAGTAGTTGCCAAAAGATGTGTAGATTCATCCTAACATTGGACAAACAATGCACATGAGATTTTAAATCCATTCAAGGAAACAAGAACAACTAAGGTGAGTCTATTTTCAATTAACGAAAATTGTTGCCAACATTTATTCCTCACCAGATCACAGTTTGTAAAGTTTTCTTTATTTTTTTAATATTTTTTTTCCAAACAAGAATATATTGTTAATTCATCTTTTTTAACCAATCATAAAACAAAATCACTAAATATTTAGTTTTTTTATAATTCTTTTTAAACCATAATTGAATTTGTATTAATATATATATAAGCTTTGTTGTGTCGAGGCTGACAACGATTACATCTATTGTTTTTGGACTTCCACCATACAAAGCACATTTCTATATGTAAGTCTATAGACAAAAAAATATGTACCAGACAGGAGTTCCAAGTGTTCCTACAAGTTTCATGCCTAATAGACTGACCCAAAATACACTTGACTCTAAAAAATATTCATATTGTATTAAACTTGCACACTACCCTAATCTTCTTGCTCCTCGCCAGAATAATGGATCCCTACACCTTCAATTTCCATTGGTACCTAATTTCGAAAGATTTTTTTTGCCTCAACTCCCCCTCCATGGATAGAGATTTGAGTTCGTTGGTTATTTGACACTAAGGAGAGGTTATCCATTCAATGTGAAACATCTAAAGCTTGTAACCTGTCACACTCTGCTTCCAAAAAGTCAATCTGATACTTTTGAGTGAGAATAAGGCTCGAAAGGTTGGCACTTTGATTTGCACAAGAGTGTTCCAATTCTGCTACCTTGGAGGAAAGTACCAATATTGCATTGATGTTGGCCTGGGTAACCTCTTCATGTCTATGTAGTACCTTCTTAAGCTCATGAAGGTCGTCACCTTCCATTACAACCCGAATGGCCCTCAAACTAGACTTCTCTATCTATGAAAATAGGGGTCCTAACACTCTATTGACTAAGCCGTGAGATTGGTGAAAGGAAAACTCCCCAACTTCTTTCTTGTAGACTGTTGAAAATACCACCTTGCACAAGAACAGACCCACAAAGATGAAAATTAAGAACATAACGAAAGTTTCATCTACATAACCAACATCATGTTGATGGAGAGAGCCCAGATTACCAACCTCCCCTATCCACAGTCGAACATCACCATTAAGATCTAGAGCACACTGATTCCTAGACCTTGTGCAAATGAAGGTATCATCACCCCTTTGAACATAACCCCCCCTCTGTCATACTACCTCTCTGAAACTAAAATTCAAAGATACCCCCACATGAATAATCCCAAATTGGTTAACCCTCCCCATAACTACGCATTGATAAGCCTCGAGTGGATCCTTCAAGAGTAAATGAGCACAAGAGCTCATTTGCTCATGTTGTCTCACTACCATCTGCTCAGCTTGTGTGGCCTCGTGTGACACTTGTTGGATTTGACATACATTAATGAACATTGATCGACATATTTCATTTATAACACTACCCATAGACAATAATAGATTTAGGGGATTGTGGCTTGGACTAATTCCCCATTTTCCATAAGAGCTCTAGGATTTAACGATGTGGAAAAAAATTCCCACACATTTGCGTCACCATTTAGTTCTCTTTGAATATGGAAGAGATCAAACTTGTCAAATTGAGATATGACATGTTTGATTCACACAATGATGCCCTGAAGCTTGATAACTCCAGGATTAGATTGGGTTATCATCACCCTGATAACGATCATTGAGTCCCCGAAGACAAATAATTTCCTGATTTCTAATTTTTTGCCTATCATAAGACTATGCCACAACGATTATGCTTCAACAAGATTGTTCAACACTTTCTCTAGCCCCATCATAAAGACTCCCCCACATCTGACACCTTTTTTTATACTTTCAAAATATTAAATTATATATATATATTACAAAACATTTTTAAAAAAAGCAAATGTCTATTAACAAAAATAACTTAAATGTACAATAAAAATGATAACTAATACCTAAAGTCTACGGAGGTATACATACCCTACCCTCTCTGGATTTGAACTTGTGACCTCTTAAGAGGAAACACATATTCTTAACCATTA
>ML787203.1:0-16955 GCA_009831015.1 Picea engelmannii
CCTGATCAGAGGGTCAAATCATCTCGGGCGAAGGTCTATTGGCGGTCGGGAAGCCGACTTAAGCATTTAATGTGCCGTATTAGCAGATGCGCGGCTTTTCATGTGGACAGTCGCGCATCGTGCACTTAAAGCGCGCACAACACATTCTTATCCCGCGCATACGCGCGCACCTTATGATGTGAAGTGTCTTTCAATTTTTGTATAGTATTTGACCCTTCTGGAATGCTGTGAATAGTGTCATGAATGACTTCATTGCTGTTTTGATGATGTAGAGTTCTTGTCGCTATGTGCAGATGATGTGGAGTTCTTGTCGCCATGTGCAGACGAAATTTCAGTGCTAACAACACTTCTACTATTTTTGTCCATTGTTGACAATAAGTTTAAAAAACCAATAAGTTTAAAAAACCAAAGTTTCGCAGAATTCTATACAAACACAATATAAAATTTTGAAAATTTTCAGCTTTCATCTATATTTTCTTTCATTCAACTTCCAAAACATCAAAACTATATATATATAAATGAAGTAGGCTATTCATTCTATGAAATGGAGCCCTATGGGACGTCTTCGAAACCGAGACCCCATCCCGTAGAATGAAAGTTGGTCGTCAATGCATCTCCCTGTCGTCGTTACTCCAAGGTGTCGTTCTGCCCGACCCACAAAGCAACCACCATCGTCGTTCCTCGCAACCCCGTCCTGTAGCGGCACGAGCTGGTTACTACATATGTGCCTCCCTCAACTCTGCATTTGTGCCTCTCTCAACTCTGCATATGAAGTAAATACTTATCCTACAATTTCAAGGGTGTGATAATGACTCCCTACAAACATTATTGGAGACACGTGAGAAAAATATGTGTAACAGACTTGTTGACTACCAAAAGAATTGAATCCTTCAAGGATGTGCGAGAGGAAGAGGTATCTGCAATGATCCGTTCTATTTGGAAGGAGTGTGAGAGAGACACAATTGTTGTGAATGTGAATGAGGCCTTCTTTACCCTCACCACCAATATAATTTGGCGAATACTGGTGAGGAAGAAATTTTCTAACAATGATTTGGGTGCTAACTGCAAAGGATTCATGGATCTGGTCTTATAAGGGGGATGCTACAGGAAGATTTAACATTGGAGATTTTATTGGTTATTTGGATTGGCTTGATTTACAAGGTATAAATCGATACACGAAGAAGGTCAACAAAATATTCGATGCATTTGTTGAGAAAGTAATAGACGACAATATGGATCATCATATGGACTCAACTTGGAATGGTCAGGAAACGATAGAAGAAGAACATGGAAAAGTCTTCGTCCTCGTGCTGCTTCATATTCAGAGTGATAAGACGGACGCCAAAATCACAAGAGAAACCATCAAGGCAATTATGCTTGTAAGTCTCTTGGGCCATGTTTGTTAAATATATTGTACCCTCAACAGTATGACCGTACACTGCCAGCTGTAGTGGACAGTTGTACTTTCTATTTTTGTCTTGCTTGAGCATATATAGCTCAACCATCTTACATTGTAAGTGTGATCTTCTGAGTTCTGTACTTCTTCATACATTTGAATACACTATTCTTTTCTCTCTGCATTTCTCTGTCCTTCACAATTTATCATGGTATCAGATCTTCAACAGTAAGCCTCTTCACACAGTCGGGAGAGCAACTCGATCCTCACAGCGTAGAGCCTCACGGATCTTGAGAGCATGCGTCACAGACTTTTCACAAGGTTTGGAAAGCTGTCTGCAATACTCTTTAAAGATTGTCGTAAGAAGCTTGTGGAGGAAGCAAAGATAGCAGGAAAAGTCATAGATAGCAGAGATAGCAGAGATAGCTAAATGTATTTTCGTGAAAAATGTATTTTCACGAAATACGTGAGCTAGTCAATAATGGGGACATTGCACTACAATTTTGTGGTTCTAGAGATCATCTTGCTGATATTTTCACCAAGCCACTAGGAAAGTCAGTTTTTGACTTCTAGAGACAACACTTAGGCATAGTCAGTGCTGCTGATTGTAACTGTTGAGTCTAAGAGGGAGTGTTAAATATATTGTACCCTCAACAGTATGACCGTACACTGCCAGTTGTACTGGACAGTTGTACTTTCTATTTTTGTCTTGCTTGAGCATATATAGCTCAACCATCTTACATTGTAAGTGTGATCTTCTGAGTTCTGTACTTCTTCATACATTTGAATACACTATTCTTTTCTCTCTGCATTTCTCTATCCTTCACAATTTATCAATGTTCTCTCTTTCACTTTTCTAATTCTTAAGACTCAGTCAGTCCAAATATTGCCCTCTACTAAAATGAGAAATGAATCGAATTTTTATGAATTTGTTCGCCGCCAAAATGGAGTCGACAACCATTTCAATAGAATGGGCAATGAGTGAACTGCTTTGACATCCCCATGCAATGAAGAGATTGCAAGAATAAATCGAATGTGTAGTTGGAAAACATTGCAAAGTGAAGGATTCAGATATGGTAAGTTTGAAGTACCTCCACGGTGTGGTGAGAGAGACGCTATGACTATACCCATTAGGGCCACTAACTATTCCAAATAAGAAATACAATCCCCAATGTTAAATATTCTGGCAACAATTCCCTTCTAACACCAGATCCCTGAATTCTTTGCAGTTGGCACCCAAATCCTTTGTGGAATGGGGCTTGCGAGGAACGACGATGATGGTTGCAGTGTGGATCTACGTGGAATGGGGCCTTGGAGTTGCGTTGAGACGGGGAGTTGCATTGATGACCGACTGTTCGTTCTATGGGATGGGGTCCAGTGTCAGAGACGTACCATTGGGCTCCATTTCATAGAATGAATAGCCTACACCTATATAAACTAATCTTACAAATAGTTGAAATACTAAAAATCTTTAAATATTTTTTGATTTGTTAAAATATCCTCTCTTTAACCACTAAAAATGCATATCCTTTGTTAACACATACTAATACATTTGTGCTTATGCTAAGATGTGGTACTAAAAAAATTACTCTAAAATAATTTAGTTGTGGTTAAAAAATTAAAAATTAACATGAGTGGAAGATAAGATGTTTTCAATATGCTTTAGTTGTATTATTATAAAAATTGACTTTGAAGAGATGAAAAAGTGATTTGTTTACAATAGGAATTTTCATGTTTGCATGGAATAAAGAGGATTTTTCATGTTCTCACACTACAACAATTTAGAAATGTGTAAGAAGTTTCATCTGCAAATACAAAGTCGAGAGTTTTTAGAAGATTACTTATAATATTTATATTTGGAAAATTTCCCACCAAGTTATAAGTACATCCAAGATAAAACAATAACATAATATATTGTTTAATTATAACATATATAGGGTTCAAAGTATCTTTTTTTTTTCCATAGAAAAAATTACTTTATATTTATATTAAATATAAATTGTTCATAACAAATTTTTACATCATCATATGCCTTTTACATCTTTTAATAGTTGACTTCTCCCAACAGCAGACACTAGACTATATTCCCCGGCTATATATTCTAGTACAAAATGTTGGACACACCAACTACACTAAGAGGGGGGGTGAACAATGTAGGGCTCTTTTCTCAAAACTTACCCTTCACAAAACTTCTTAGTTAACAATCACCATTAAGTCATTACTTATTGTTGTCATTTATAATCAGTTAAATGTGAACATACACCAACAACATATCATCAATCAATCATCACCACAAGGAACATAAAGAAAACAATATGTATATACAATTTTATTTTTATTACGGACTACAATCCTTGGGTTATCAACAACAATTGAATAGAATACAACTTTACAAGAGCACCAGCTCTATAATGCAAGACTCAACTTACACCCTCAGCACCAACTGAGATGAGGCAACAATCCTCAACAGGTACACGACCTTTTGGTAGTGCAGTATGCGTATGTATATGTCCTACCAGTAGTACAACTCGCGTATGTACACGGTCAATCTATACTACAGCTTGCGTATCACTTCTGAGTTACTTAGGGTTTTCTCTTCAAGATAAACTCAAATCCTCTGCAACCTTCAATCACATTCACTTATGTCTTTCACTGTCCAATCTGACCCATAACCAGTCACAACACATCCAATCTCTCCAACAATGTACTCATGCTTCTCAACCATACAATATGAATGCTACTCAATCATGTATAAGCAATCAACATATTATGGCAATTATATCAGTACTGAATCATAATAGTCTTGCTCACTCTATCAACACACACCACATCACAACAACCATACCAAGAATGCCTTAAGCATTCACCACAAAAAAAAAAGAGTATCCATGAAGACAACAATGTAACCATAACAAATTTTCTATGGCAGATCAAAGCCCTTAGAATGTAGATCTGGAACCTACTTCAGTATTCAAGATCCTGGCACCAACTCACACACAAGTCTTCATGACTTCATCCACTGTATGTTCCCTTTCCTCATTCAGCCCACGTATGTACGCACCCTGGCTCACTACAACCCATGTATACCTCAAAAACTAGGGCTTCTGAACTTTCAAAACTTTTGTCGTCACGATCTCAAACTTATCGAAACTTTGATGTGTCCATGAGATCCTTCATACACTCTCTCTCTCTCTCGCAGAATAGATCTTCAATTCATGCTCAAGAGGTTCTCTTTCACAAGAGACCCTTGCCTCTTATTTATACTCTCCAAATAGCTTGCTTAGAAGCATCTTCTAGGTCACTTAACCTACTTCTAGGTTACTTGACCCGTTTCTAGGTCACTTAACCCATTTTCCTCATTTTTGGGTTAACCACTTTCCATAATTAGAAAGTTCTCCATTACTTTATCATGTAAATATTCCTTCTTGACCTTGTCACCTCACTTTATCATTTAAATAATTTTCTTTGATTTTGTCACTTCAATTTATTATTTAAATAATCCTTCTTGACTTTGTCACTTTACTTTATCATTTAAATAATAATTTCTTCTTTGCAAGCTCTTTGACTTCTTTGACCTTTTGGGGCTTCAAGCCTACATATGAGGGTCCTCCATCTTCGTAAGGCCATAACTCTCAAACCATGATGAGTTATGTGACATTCCACATACCACCGGAAATGGCATGACATGCACTATCCATCTAGGCTAGTTTCATTGGCAAATTCATTGATCTTCATATCATTATTCCATAATTAAGAATGGGTTCTCCAACCATACTTCAAGGATAACTCAATTGTAAAGCATCTTCCCGTGAGGGATTTCACCATAAGGGGAACACTTTGGAGTTCATCCATTTGTACACCTTATCAACCATGATAAGACAATAATGATTCATCATTACATCAATCCAACTATGCATCATATATCAAAGAAACCACATCGATCCATCTTCATCTTTGCATCATGTATCAATGACAACTCATTGATCCATCTTCATCTATGCATCATGACAACTTATTGAACCATCTTCATCTATGCATCATGTATCAATGACAAATCATTGATCCATCTTTATCTATGCATCATATCAATGATAATAATTCCACTTGACAATGCATGATCTACATCAATAGTCATCAATCACATCAATGTGACTATCTCTCCCCCTTTGACATCAATGGAAACGAGTCATTCTCCTCTTGGGGCTGCTCCCCCTGCTTGAACTCTCCTTGGGGCTACTCCCCCTGTCTGAATTCCTTTGATCTTCCTCTGAATAATCTCTCCCATTTTGAACAAGGGATATCACTCTGATGTAATTCTGAAGATACATCGCTCATACTCCCCCAGAGACCATTGCTCCCCCTGGAACTATGCCTCTGTGCTCTTTCTTCAAGTATAGGGCTCTTTCCTTCTAGAATCATGGAAAGAAGAATGAATATCCTTATGGGTATGTCTCCCCCTATCTTCTCTGCAATATGAACACATGCTTCTGCTGCAAATGCTACTTCTTAACCGGATCATAGATCAACTTCTCTTTCTATGACGATCCTTGGACCTGTCCATGCATCAAACTCATGCCATACCAAAAATCATGAAGCAAAAGATATGCCAACAATGAAAGAGAGAATCATGAACAAAATATCAACCAAGTACATCATGTACCAAAATGAGTGTTCATCATGCACAACACTCATGTACATCAACCATGTACATCAACACCATACAATGTGCCAAAAGATATCATCCATGGAATGTATCAACCATATGCCTCTACCAACATGTCAACCATGTGCTTCAAAACAATCATATCACCAATGATATACCTCTACCATGAACCAAGTGCCACAACCATCAAATGTCTCATGTACCAAAGTATATGCTAATCAAGTAATACCAATGGTGTACTTTTAGCCAAGTACTTAGCATCCAAACATATACCATCTATGAGTGTACCAAACATGTACATCAACATGTATTACCACTTGTACCAAGAAAGTACATCAATCATGCACCAATACCACAACATGATGAATCCTCATACATGTATGCCAAATCCTCCATAAAACATGTGTCAATCAAACTGCTAGTAGGTGCCTCTACCAATGTACTAGGAATGTACCAATCATGCATCAACTATAGATCAAGCTATGACTCATCCATGATGTACAACATGATCACCTCATCAAGTCACCAACTACATGTCCCAATATGTAGCCCATCCATATGACAAATTCATGCACCAATATATCCAACAAATATGCTTCTAATAATACATCATAAGATATATCAATGAAACTCAAATATGCACCAGTCATGTATCCCAATAGATCAGTCTCAATCCTCCATTCACTACAGAAAATACTAAGAATCCAACAATACATGTACTAGTAGTATGCTTAAATAGATCAATGACATCTCTAGCATCATCATGATATATCACATAACCAAGGTTCCATAACTTCACTGTCATAACTAGCATTGTTCTTCAATAGAAAATGCCTCAATCCATACTCACGGGTTAGTGCCATGCATCCAAGATAGCCTTTCAATATTTATCATCACCATACATAATCCAATATGTAGTCATGAAAACCTACAACAAACATTGTCAAAACCTGCAACAAACTATGTCATACCCTGCAACACAAAGTTATACCATCACATCAAGCTTCAACCCATGTGCATAGCCTTTTTTCCCAAGGCTTTACTACATATACGCAACCTGCTGCACAAACAGCTCCCGTATGTACGCGACCTATTCAAGGTTAGCCTGTGTATGTACGTGACTATTACCACTGTCACCCGCATATGGTTCAGTAGATGACACACTTGAGCTTCCCTTAAAGCTTCCATTATGCTCTGGTTGTTCAGTTTTCTTCACCCACTTCTGAAGGTATCCCTGCTTCTCAAAACTTGAGCTCTAAGATTCCATCTTTTTAAATATGTCTCCCTTCCTTCATTCCTTCTTCTATTCATGCTATGTGAAGTCCTCATCATGGACTTTCTTCTTGTGTTCCAACAATCCTAGGATTTTTTACCAGATCCACTACAGCTGTAGCATCTCATGTTGTGACAGTGAACAACAATGTGTCCTACTTGATAACATATCCAACAGCTTATGTTGTTATGAAATCTTCCATTATCTCTTCTTGCATAAGATTTGCATTCCAAATATTTGTGACCATATTCATTACATGAATAACATTAACCATGAAAAATATTTTCATACCTTTGCTTTGGTGTCCATCTTCTTTGACGTGTAAGAATGGCTTCTTGATGTCTTCATTGCTTTGTTCTTTTGAAACTTTCATTCCCTTGTGTAGATAGTTGATTTGCAACATTATCTTCATCCTTTGAGAGTGAGGGACTTACCTCATGCTTCTTTGAGGTTCTTGCTTCAACATGTGTAGCTTCTCTCTTGTATCCAAGACTTGATTTATCATTTGGTGATCTTTGACTTTCTAAGATCTCATTCAATATTTGTGAGCTATTCAAGAATTTGTTTGACTTCTCTAATTTCTTTCTAAGATCAACAACTTCACCTTCTAACTTATGACATGACTCTTCCTTTTCATTTACTTGATTCTTCAATAGTTCCTCTACCCTTTTGGCTTCTTCAATTTGGGTCTTGAGATGGACAATAATTTCAAGAGTTTTGTTAATCTCATCATCTACCTTCTTATCTTATTTTTCATTCTTTAGTCTTGTGATATCTTCTTTCTTTTCTTCTAATTGAGTCTTATTACTCTCTTATTGTTCTTTGAGCACTTCCTTTAACTTCAAGATGTGCCTTTGACTCTTCTTAAGAAACTTTTTAGTGTTATTGGAAATATAGCTACAGTCTATATAGTAATGATTAGATTTGTATTCATATAAACCCTCTTCAACTTTCTTTTGAAGTTATGATAGTTCTTCTTCTATTCTTTCCATGGGATAACTACCATCAAACTCTATACAAACTATCTCTAGATTTTATTCTTGACTTGTAGAGAAATATTCAATATCATCACATTTTGAATTATTGCAATCAAGGGTCTTTGGGGATTCTTTACCTTCATTTGAAATATCTTCAAGATCTTCCTTTTTACCAACATCTTCACATGATTCTTTGCCTTCATTTGAAATGTCTTCATGATCTTCCTTTGTGCCAACATCATCACATGATTATTTTCCTTCATTTGAAATGTCTTCAAGATCTTCCTTTGTGCCAACATCATCATATGATTCTTTGCCTTTATTTGAAATGTCTTCAAGATCTGCCTTTTTTCTTTGATATGTCTCTTCTAGCTTTAGCCATAGATCCTTGGCGGAAGTGCATTGTCCCATGCTGTCTTTGATAGGGCTTGACAGTCCACTAAGAATGGTCTTGAGAGCCAATGCATCATTCTTCTTTCCTTCCCTTTGAGTTGCAAACTTTGACTTGTTCTTCAAGGAAATTGATCCACCAATGGATGCCTTCCAAATACCCGCTCCCATTTCCTTCAAATGCACTCTCATTTCTATTCTCCAAGTAGAATAGTTTTCCTCATCAAGGATTGGAAATTCATCATCCATTTGTGTGTCTATAGATCTCCTCCAAGTTTGTTAAGGCTTATAGTGAAGGCCTGCTTTGATACCAATTGTTGGACACACCGACTACACTGAGAGGGGGGGGTGAACAATGTAGGGATCTTTTCTCAAAACTTCCCCTTCACAAAACTCCTTAGTTAGCAATCACCATTAAGTCATTACTTATTGTTGTCATTTATAATCAATTAAATGTGAACATACATCAGCAACATATCATCAATAAATCATCACCACAAGGAACACAAAGAACACAAGATGTATGTACAATTTTCTTTTTATTACGGACTACAATCCTTGGGTTAACAACTAAATAGAGTACAACTCTACAAGAGCACCAACTCTATAATGCAAGACTCAACTTACACCCTCAACACCAACTGAGATGAGGCAACAATCCTCAACAGATATCAATCTATCAACAGGTAGGCGACCTCTCGGTAGTGCAGCACATGTACGCGCCCTACTAGTAGTATAGCTCGCATATGTACGCGGCCAATCTGTACTACAGCCTGTGTAACAAAATTCCAAATAACTCGATTGCACATAGGCTACATCCAGGAGCACAAAGAAAATTCAACCATTAACTTTGTTCCTCATAAAATTCAGTCATTGACATTGGTGATCGTGATCGACATAAGAAGATTTTGACTTTGTTGGGCTCAACGCAGTAAAGATAAGGATGGTCGGATATATATTCTATATGTATAAAACTCTTTATGTATATTTATATTTACAGAGCTCACAAGCAAGGCACAAGCAATGCATGGAAATGAAAACGTTGGAGGAAGTCGTTATGTCGATGATGAGGACTCTAGTATGCTTTCTGATGATCGCAACCACAATAGCACCATTCAGTGTAAGTGTTGCAGTCGTTAGTTACAGAAGGAATCCATATCATTCCTCTTATGTTCACGGGGATTATGGCTTATATCATGATCATCTGTATGATCGAACGACGGCTGGAAGTGGTTTTGTTCAAGGAAATGATTTTGTTTTCAAAGAACGCATGGTGGAATATTCAGCTTCTCAATTCAAAGCATCCGTTGACGCGGGGTACGATAAAAGGGATGTGGAGGGTATTTTGTATTTCCGAAAGGCAATCACATCGAATCCATATGGAGTAATTTCGGATTGGATGGCTAAGAACTCAGATAACGTTTTCTTCTAGTATGGGATTGCACACATAAACAACCGAGTGTTTGCAATATTTCTTCTTGGGCGGGATTTGAAGGCACCATCCCTGAGGGCATTGCCAATTTGAGCGAGCTTAAAAGACTTTACCTCTATGAAAAAAAATTGTCTGGTGGCATGCCTCGATCCATTTGCAATTTGAACCAGCTAACCCACGTATATCTTGGTGGAAATATGCTCACTAGTGGAATACATCAAGCTATTGGCAATTTGACTCAGTTGGCTTACCTGCATCGTGGTGTGAACATGATAGCTCGTAAAACTCACCTTAGGAAGAAAATATTTCACTGGTGGCATACCTGAAGTGATGGTCAATTTGAGTCAATTGACCTACCTACATCTGGGTGAAAACAAATTCAGTGGTGACATAACAGAAGCCATTGGCAATCTGTATCAGTTGGCATACCTAAATCTTAGAGTAAATAAGTTCAGCAGTGGCATACCTGAAGTGATTGGCAATTTGAGTCAATTAACCTACCTATAGCTGAGTGTAAATAGATTCAGTGGTGACATAACTGAAGCCATTAGAAATTTTTATCAGTTGGCATACCTAAATCTTGGAGTAAATAGGTTCAACGGCATACCCCAAGACATATCCAAATTGAGTAAGCTAACCTTCCTCAATCTTGGTACAAACATGCTAAGTGGGAGAATAACTAAGGGCCTTGCCAATTTGAAGAAGCTTGAACAACTTTACCTATATACCATCAATTTGATAGGGGCATTTCTGAAATGTTAAGGAAAATCAATTAGTTACATCTGTAGTTAATTAGTGTGTTTACCATTATAGGAGTTGGTAAACCTCCCTAACATATTATATCCAAAGTACAATCAAATCCAAATCCATCCAACATATCAGTATAAAACCACTTTTACTACATCGTGGGGTACTTTTGCTTATCATGTCATGCCTTTTGGATTCAAGAATGCAAGTGCTACGTTTCAACGGGCCATGAATTATGTTTTTCATGATCTTACTCACATCATCCTCACTTATTTGGATGACCTCAATGCTCTCTCCAAGAAGCAGACTCAACATTTAGATGACTTATGCATCGTTTTTCAACGATGTCACCGGTACAATATCTGCTTGAACTCCCTTAAGTGTGTATTTTGCATCACCACCAGAAGCCTTCTTGGGTTCATTGTCTCCCAACATGGCATTACGGTGGACCCCCTCAAGGTCCAAGCTATCACAAAAATTCCACCACCTAGGAATTTATTGTAATGTCCCCCACCTCTTAGAGAGGTGATGAGGAGACTCAGTGGCCTGGGCACCCCCACTAGGTCATAGTCTCACATTGAGGGGGGAGGTCAACTAGGCTTAAGTTATAATTTTAAGTTGACTTGAGAAAGGAAAGGGATAAAAGGAGTAAAAGATAAATCAACAGAAGAATAGAAGTTAACCCTAGGATTTAACCTAACTCAATAGAGAATTAGAAGGAAAAGTATAAGTAAGAGGTTGGGGCGCACCTATTATGCATTCTGAATTTGGTGTATTGCTTGTTATTGCTCTTGAGCATTCAGTTTGGGGGTTTTGTTGTACAAACCCTTGTGAACAACTCAGTGGTGAAATATCCACTCACCATGTTCCACAGCTTGGTCTCGGGGATGAAAGATTCCTCCACACCATTCTATTCTCAGCATATCTCCTTCTAGAGCTTCAGAAGATAGCAGGGTCATACTGTTGGGAAGTTTCCAGCAAGGGCGCACCATACCATTGAGAAGGATTCAATCTAGCCAATCAGGAGGAGCGTTGGGCATTCCATCAGTTGGGTTTTACTTGCAGGTGCTCCATCATCATTTTGAGGGTTTCTTTGAGGAGTTATCATCGCTCAATCTTCAACAACAGTTTGGGACGATTTGGAGGTTAGGAGGACGTCCCACTTTTCTGTATTTCTCAGATCTAGTGAGATCTGCTTGAGATCTGGATCTGAAACTTCTCCCACATGATTCTCTTAGACCGATCTACGTTCTTGGAGAGTTTCACATCATTTGGAGGTATATTTCTTCAAGGATGAGTTGCCTAGGGTTTCTTCCATTCAGGAGGGCGCAACTCCCTTGGAAGATCCAACATTTGGAGAGGTTGACCTTGGACGTTGGGCTTGAAACTTCAGGAGGAGGATCCCACTACCCTGATCTATCATCTGACCAAGTTTGGGTTCATTTGGAGTCATCTTCCACCAGGGCCGAATTATTGAGGGTTTCAGTCTTCTCTTGGAGCATGGCTTCTTCAGTTGGAGGGTTTGTATTCAGATCTGCTTTGTATTAATCATCATTTCTTATTCATCCTTTGGAGGCTTATTTTGTATCGACAGAGCATTTTGTAGCAGCTCATATCTACTGTCTTTCTGGCCATCTGAAGATTATTCCAGATCGGCTATCTATTGTATTGATTCCATATTTCTCATAATAAAAGGTCAGATCTTGCTTGTGCTTCTATATCTTGAATGTATTGTGATCTTCATGTGTTGGATGAATCTTGTATGAATGCATTTAATAACTGGATAACTCAATAGACACCTGGACATCAATAAATTAGTAGTAGTTAGTGATTCCAAGCGAAAATTTTGGCTTAGGATCATTACAGTGGTATCAGAGATTCGATCCTCCAAACCTATGGAAGGATCGACGCATGCAGAGGTACAATGGTATTTTTATGGGTCGAAGGAAGAAATCGAGCAGTGAAACAGAGGCCAAAATGGAAGGGTCAGGGGATGACCATGAGCCTCTAGGCTTGGCTGTCATAGTAGCCGAGTTTGACAAGTTCCAACAATCTGTCAATCGCACGGAAAGCACATTGGTCCAACACTTGGGAGAGTACCATGAAACCAGCAGGAGGGGACAGGCTGAACTCTCTGAAACTTTGAAGAGGGTTGACGAGAACCTACAGATAATGAACAAGAATCAATCCAAGTTAAATGAACTTCTAATGCAGGTGACCCATCAAGGAAAGAACCTTGACACATATGGGAATAAGGAGGCTAGTGGATCCGATGGAGCCCATGAGGAGATCATATATAATCCAGAGAAATGCCCCAGATCCGAAGGAATTCTGGAAGGAGACACGACACAAGGTCAGATGGGCAGCAGGGCCAATCAGAGAAGCCATGACGAAAGGTAGTGCTTCGGGGAATGACAGGGAATGTTGCAAAGGTAGTCACGGCCAAGAGGATGGAGGCCATCTTCTAGAGGGATGAAATAGTATATGCAGCCAAATGCAGGATTGTGACACAAATGGATGAACGGGGCAAGGTTCACTACACTCCAGAGATCAAGGAAATCCTTGACAAACACCACAAGGTGTTTGGGCCTATTCCTCTGGGGGTTCCACCAGATAGAGGATTTGAGCACATTATTGAGCTAGAGGAAGGGGCCAAACCAGTTATCACCACACCATACAGACATCCCAAGAAGTACAAAGACGAGATAGAGAAGGCCATCAAGGAACTTCTAGACATGGGGCACATCAGGCCCAACAGTAGTCCTTTTGCTTCTTCAGTCGTGTTGGTGAAGAAGAAGGATGGCACTATGAGGATGTGCATTGACTTCAGGGCCTTGAATAAAAAGACCATCAAAAAAAGGTACCCAATACCAAGGATTGATGAATTGTTGGACGAATTGCATGGGGCCATCTACTTCACTAAGATTGACCTTCGTTCTAGCTATCATCAGATCAAGATGAGGGAGGAAGACATCTCAAAAACAACTTTCAGATGTCATTACGGCCATTATGAGTTTTTGGCGATGCCCTTTGGGTTAACCAATGCCCCTGCTACATTCCAATCATGTATGAACCATGTGTTCAATAAGCAGCTGAGGAATCACATGTTGGTATTCTTTGATTATTTGCTTATCTATAGCAAGACATGGGAGGAGCATCTTAGGCATTTGGACCAAATTTTGTCAATCATGGAAGAACAATCACTATATGCTAAGGAGTCCAAATGTGAGTTTGGAATGACGGAGGTCCTTTATCTAGGACACATTATCGGAGCAAAAGGGGTACAGGTACATCAAGAGAAAATTGAAGCCATCATAGAGTTGCCTACTCCTAATACACTCACAGAGTTGAGAGGATTCTTGGGAATGTGCACATATTACAGGAAGTTTGTCAAGGGTTTCTCTCAGCTATGTGCACCCTTGACCGATTTGAATAAGAAAGGAGCATTCAAGTGGGACGAGGAGGCTCAAATAATGATGGATAAGATGAAGAAGGTGATGAGTATGTGCCCAGTCTTATCACTTCTAGATTTCAGCCTCCCATTTACCTTGGAGTGTGATGCATCCGAGGAATGAATAGGGGCCGCACTGATGCAGAAGAGGCACCCTCTTGCCTACGAGAGCTAGAAACTCCAGGGGCCTGAGCTACTTTACAGCATTTATGACAAAGAAATGTTGGCTATCATGCATGCACTCGCCAAATTCCAGCAATACTTGGTAGGTGCTCGATTTGTTGTCAAGTCAGATCATAACAACCTCAAATATCTATTGGAACAGAAGGACTTGAACGAGAGGCAACAAAAATGGGTAAGAAGAATACAAGCCTATGACTTTGACATTGAGTTTGTCAAAGGGAAGAACAATGTGGTGGTTGATGCCTTATCCAGGAGGCCATCCATCCTTGCCATAACAGGGGTAACAATTGACTGGAAAGACCAACTGGTGATGGAGTATGCAGAGGATCAGTTTGCGTTCTAGCTACTGGATGGACAGGTACAAGATGAATATTTCAAGGTTATTAATGACCTCATCTACTACAAAGACCGAATCTTCTTGGTTCCTGGATCGGCCTTCAAGGCCAAGGTATTGTAGGTGTGCCATGACTCTCCAATGGCAGGACATCAGGGGATCAACAAGACATACAGGCAGGTGGGAGAAAGATTCTCTTGGAAGGGGCTCAAGGAAGATGTGATTAAGAACGTCAAAGAGTGTACTACATGTCAGGCAAACAAGGATGAACACACACACCCAGCAAGATTGTTGCAGCCCTTACCCATTCTAGAGCACAAATGGGAAAGCATATCCATGGACTTCATCACCGGGCTACCAAAGATGCAAGGGAAGGACTGCATATTTGTAGTGGTGGACAGGTTGACAAATTTTGCACACTTCTTCGCCATAGCTACTGACTTCAGTGCAACAGAGGTAGCTAAACTATTCTTCAGGGAGATCTTCAGGTTGCACGGCCTACCCAAGACCATTGTCAGCGATAGGGATAGCAGGTTTATGAGTACTTTCTGGCAGGATTTATTCAGGTTGGTTGGTACGGCCTTGACTCCTAGCACCAGCTATCACCCTCACACAGATGGACAGACATAGATAGTCAACAAGTGGGTGGAGATCTATCTCAAAAACTATGTGGCAGGGAAACAGAAAGCATGGGTCAGATGGTTGCATCTGGGAGAATATTGCTACAACACCACCCAACATATGTCCATTGGCATGTCAGCATTCAGAGCCTTGTATAGCTATGATCCTTTATCATTTGTGGAGATTGTGTTCGGTGGCACAGGATTGGATACAACAGAGCCAAGACATTCTCAGGGAACTGAAGGATCATCTACAGAGGGCACAGAACCAACAGAAGGTCCAAGAAGACAAGCACATAGTGGACCATACTTTTGAGGTTGGCAATTTAGTCTATCTGAGGCTACAACCATACAGGCAGGCTTCCATTAAAAGAAGTGAAGCAAACAAACTGAAGCCATGTTTCTTTGGGCCCTACAGAGTCAACAGGAGGATAGGGGTCGTAGCTTACGAGCTGGAGATTCCACACGGCAGGAAGATACACAACGTCTTCCATGTCTCTTGTCTTAAGAAATCCCTCGGTCAACACATCAGGCCTATTGAGGTATTACCCCCCATGGACGAGGAGGGACAACTTGTTTTGATTTCGGAGGAGGTATTAGAAGTCCGAGAGAAGAGGCTCAGAAACCGAAGCATCAAGGAGTACATGATCAGGTGGAAGGATTTACCCATTGAGGATGCCACTTGGGAACATGAGCATGTGGTAAAAGAAGCAGGTTTGGAATTGCTTGAGGACAAGCAATTTTGAGCAGGGGAGATTGTAATGTCCCCCACCTCTTAGAGAGGTGATGAGGAGACTCAGTGGCCTGGGCACCCCCACTAGGTCATAGTCTCACACTGAGGGGGGAGGTCAGCTAGGCTTAAGTTATAATTTTAAGTTGACTTGAGAAAGGAAAGGGATAAAAGGAGTAAAAGATAACTCAACAGAAGAATAGAAGTTAACCCTAGGAGTTAACCTAACTCTGTTACACATCCAAATCACTCAACTGGATAAGTGTCGCACATACCTCTCGCTTGTCACAAGTGTCGCAACTCCCATACAACTTGTTGCAAATGTCACAAGTGGGTTATAAGGGTGTCGTCAATACTGTTGGATTATGTTATCCTAATGACGACATCACAGAGACACTTAAAACACCTCATTTACTCAGTTTGGGGGAAGAAAATTGGTTTACTGAAGTCAAACATCTCTTGACACCTTAGAGGGCTTCATAATCGAGGTTTTGGAAGGGGAACGCTCCTCTAAAGCTACCTGAGGAGCGCCGGCGCCCCTCCACCATGGATGAGAAGCGTTACAACGCTTTTCCACCCCTTTGCAGGAGCGTTATCCAATTCTGAAGCGCTGGCACTTCTAGGGACCTTTCTGGGAGTGTTATAACGCTCTGTGGCCTTCTTCAAAGAGCGCTCCCTATTCTGGGTGAATTGTTAAGCCCGGCGAGGAAAATAAGGGGAGAATCATTCGAGTTTAGGAGGCTGTTAGGCTCGAATTCT
>ML787203.1:17055-37531 GCA_009831015.1 Picea engelmannii
GGAAGTTTCCAGCAAGGGCGCACCATACCATTGAGAAGGGTTCGATCTAGCCAATCAGGAGGAGCGTTGGGCATTCCATCAGTTGGGTTTTACTTGCAGGTGCTCCATCATCATTTTGAGGGTTTCTTTGAGGAGTTATCATCGCTCAATCTTCAACAATAGTTTGGGACAATTTGGAGGTTAGGAGGACGTCCCACTTTTCTGTATTTCTCAGATCTAGTGAGATCTGCTTGAGATCTGGATCTGAAACTTCTCCCACGGGATTCTCTTAGCCCGATCTACGTTCTTGGAGAGTTTCACATCATTTGGAGGTATATTTCTTCAAGGACGAGTTGCCTGGGGTTTCTTCCATTCAGGAGGGCACAACTCCCTTGGAAGATCTAGCATTTGGAGAGGTTGACCTTGGACGTTGGGCTTGAAACTTCAGGAGGAGGATCCCACTACCCTGATCTATCATCTGACCAAGTTTGGGTTCATTTGGAGTCATCTTCCACCAGGGCCGAATTATTGAGGGTTTCAGTCTTCTCTTGGAGCATGGCTTCTTCAGCTGGAGGGTTTGTATTCAGATCTGCTTTGTATTGATCCTCATTTCTTATTCAACCTTTGGAGGCTTATTTTGTATCAGCGGAGCATTTTGTAGCATCTCATATCTACTGTCTTTCTGGCCATCTGAAGATTATTCCAGATCGGCTATCTATTGTATTGGTTCCATATTTCTCATAATAAAAGGTCAAATCTTGCTTATGCTTCTATATCTTGAATGTATTGTGATCTTCATGTGTTGGATGAATCTTGTATGAATGCATTTAATAACTAGATAACTCAATAGACACCTGCACATCAACAAATCAGTAGTAGTTAGTGATTCCAAGTGAAAAAATTGGCTTGGGATCATTACATTTATGCCAACTGCAGTGCCTATAAGGCAAAGCTAACTTTTTACGTCGCTTTGTCCCATATTACACCACTTGCGCATATGGTTTCCTCTGCCTACTGCATCATGATATCCCATTTCGATGGGATGAACATGCTCAAACCGATTTTGATGATTTGAAAGCAGCACTATCTAATGCCCCTTTGATAAGTCCTCCAGACTATGATCGTGATTACATCCTCTACTTTTTAGCCTCAGCTATCTCAGTAGCAGGAGTCCTCATCCAATTAGGGGATGACGACCGTGAGAATGTCATTTACTACATCAGTAAAAAAAATTCAGGGCCACCCTTGAAATATAATCATGATGAGAAACTCGCCCTCGTAGTTGTCCTCGCAGTCCAAAAACTGCAACACTATATCCTGCTTCGAACTACCAAAGTCGTAGCATATTCCAACCCTATGCAGTACTTGCTTAGTCGATGAAAAATTAATGGAAATTTTTCCCGTTGGATCATTATCCTCCATGAATACGATCTAGAGTTCTCAACTCCCAAAAGAAAGAAAGCACTCTTCCTCGCCGAACTCATCACAACTTTTCCCTCAGACGCTAAAGATTCACCCGTCAATACAGATTTTCCCGATGAACACCTCTTCTTCATCCCCTCTGATGACCCCTGGTATGGAGACCTTCTCATCTACCTTCGGACACAGAATTTTGGATCTCATCTCTCTCGATACGATCATCGGTGCATTCGCCATTAGGCCCCTCGATACCTCCTCATCGGAGACGTCTTATATCGACGTGGATTCGATACCATTCTTCATCAATCTCTGACCATTGACGAAGCTGGCAGAGTCTTGAACATTTTCCATAGCGACGCTTGCAGTGGTCACCTCTCGGGTATGTCCACCGCCCAAAAAATCATTCGAGCAGGGTACTTCTAGCCCACATTGTTTCACAACAGCATCCATGATTTCAAGCGATGCGACAAATGCCATCTCTATGAAAACAAAAAACGAGCGTCACCCGCTCTTCTACATCCAGTCATAATCATCGACCCCTTCTGCAAATGGGGCATAGACTTCATGACTTGCAATCATCCATCCAGTAATGGACACGAGTACATTGTCGTGGCAGTCGATTACTTTACCAAATGGGTTGAAGCCATTCCCACTTTCAACAGTACCGCAGACACAGCAACGTGGCTTTTATTCAACCATGTCATTACCTAATTCGAAGTCCCACTACAGTTAGTGTCCGATCATGGTAAACACTTTGAGAACGAGATCTTCGTGGAAATCTCCTCAAAGTTAGGCTTTTCCATTGAGTTTGCATCCCCATACTACCCTCAGTCCAACAGATAGGTCAAGGCTGTCAACAAAGTC
The DNA here is from genome assembly GCA_009831015.1 of Picea engelmannii. Lineage (NCBI taxonomy): Eukaryota > Viridiplantae > Streptophyta > Pinopsida > Pinales > Pinaceae > Picea > Picea engelmannii. The sequence goes on from ML787203.1 coordinate 19,318, forward strand.
CTCAAAACCATGCTACAACGTACCATCAACAAACATAAGACCAACTGGAATCATATGTTCTTTTCCACGTTAGGGGGTTATCGCACACCAATCAAAACTACCACCCATTTTACACTGTTCCACCTCGTCCATGGGATCAAATCCACCCTCCCTATCAAGTGAAAAATTCTCACGTTACGCACTGCTATCGAGCTATTACTTGACACTGCTCCAATGGAGCAACGCTTGTTGACCTTAGAGTCATTGGATGGAGATCGTCGATATTCATTACAGAACAATGAGGCGGCTAAAAAATGGTCCAAATCCACCTTCGACCGCCATGTCAACCTTCATTCATTCAACAAAGGAGATCTCATCCTAGCCTATGATATCGCCCACGATAGTCTCGGTCATGGGAAATTCGAGTCATTATGGCATGGACCCTACATTATCCAACACTGCCTCACTAAAGGCGCATACATCATGGCCTCTCCAGAAGGCTATCCTCTCAAAGAACCCATCAACAGGTTGTACTTAAAGAAGTTTTACACCTGAGCATATCCATTCTACCTTAGGTTGTTTCTTTTTACACATTTGTAGAGTTTTTAGTCTTTTTTTTCACCACCACTCCTCATGTCTAATCTATCATCATCCTACCACATCGGTTACGTCAAAAGTGCTAGCCACTGGACACAGAATCTCGCTTCGGCCCTCTATACCCCCTCACATATACTACTCCACTCCAACGGCATATGTTTGGGGTTAGCTACCAACAACCAAGCTAAATACGTCATTGTCATTGGTCTCCTCGCCGAGGCCAGTCACCGCCACATTCGTCACCTTAATGTTCTATTAGATTCCCAACTTGTCGTCCTGCAGCTCAACAATGTATATCACGTTCGCAATCCTTGCCTCTTTCGCAAATACCTACAAGTTAGATTCTTATCTCACAACTTTGATACAATCACATTTACACATATTCTAAGACAACTTAATAAAATAGAAGATAACATGGCTAACCTAGTATTAGATTGACATTTATCACATTAAAACATCATCATATATACATCATACCTTTGTCACAACATATAGAAAAGACATCATACATCATCAAAAACATCAAACACATGTAGACATGAAAGATCCAAAGATATATGTCCATATATATATGTGTGTGTGTGTGTGTGTGTGTGTGTGTGTGTGTGTGTATCATCAAATAGTGTTAGCAATGTTTACAAAAAATAAAATACATCGCCCGTAGGCCAGTGAGTCCCTCACCCCTATAGGTACAAAATGGGTACCCCCTACCCTATACAAAATGGGCTCTCAAGACTAATACATAAAATCGACACTCACGGTGCCCCCAGAGATCCCCCCCATGTCCTTTTTCAGTTGGAGGTGCCCCACCAGCTGGGGGACCTCCAGGTCCAGGGGGAAATTGACCAATCATCGTTGCCCTCGCTACAACTACTCGGTAGATCAAGGTCTTCCACTCCACTGACACACCCACACATTGCTCCAGGGCCCTCTCATCTTGGATGTGGGCCCACATCCCCTCTGACACACCCTGTAGAACCTGCTCGAACCATTGACGCAGGTACTCCATCCCCCCTCCGGCCTCTACCTATGGCTCATATGATGTTCCAACACCAACATCATCTAGTCTCTACCTCTAGCTTTTCCTCGACTCATTTGTTGGTTCAACACCAACATCATCTCGTATGTGCCTATGTCCTACCCGCGGCTCTGCACGCGACGATTGCACTGGTCCCTGGTGAGACAACTACTTGACCATCTCTGCCTCACGACCTCGGGGCCCCACATATGCAAAACAACACCAAAGGTAGAGTCAACATCCATATATACATATATAATCATATGCTATGCTATCAAAATCATGAAACATAAATACACCGACATACCTCTCTTATCACAATCCTCCCCAGGAGGCAACATCATGTCAGGGTCGTGTCGGTAATCCATACCATCGTATGGGTACCGTAGTATCACCTGTGGCATATGTCACCACATGCGTGCCACCGTGGTCGTGTAGTAATGCCCACCCTCTCCTCCCCCATGTCGAGCCAACACATGCACCCACCGCATCAGACCTGGCTCTCGTGGCCCTGCAGGCGCTAGCAAAATCCTAGGGCACAAAAGAGGCACCCTCTCCAGAAACCAGGCCACCAGGATAGACCCAAATGCAAATTCACCAGAGTCGGTTTTCCGACACCGGTGAATCTGCCCCATCATCCTGGAGTGCAACATAAGCCTCGAGGAAAAATGGTCCCCATCCAGGACCCTCTCCACGATCCTCAACTAACCTCCTATGATCCACTGAGTCGCCAAGGATCCGTAGATCCTCACTACCATGGCGACGATGCACTCTGTCAGGAGCTCATCGATCTCATCAATCTGAATGACTGAACCCGACATCGGGTTCGGCCCCGAGCAGTGGTGACACACCAAGTCAATCACTCTCTCATCCGCTCACAGCTGGGGGTCAGTAGGAAGGGCAATCCCACATAATGGGAGCGTTAGAAAATAGACATCCTCGATAGCCGAGAATGTCAGTTGCTACCCCCTGACGATGAAACATCGCAAGTTAGTGCTCCACATGGCTATAAGATACTGCAACATGAACACCTATGACCATATCAGGGGACAACCAAAGAACTTGAGAAACCCGTAGGCTTCCAAGTGTCTCCAAACGCCCGGTTGTTGTCTCACCGCCTCTCAGAGGTGCTCCCAGTATCACTCTCTCCAGTGGACTGGCATCATGCTCTCCCGGCACAACATGATCATCTGCATCCACACAAAAACACTTGGTCAACCCTCATCATCCATAAAAAACATCACAAAATTCAAAATTTCAAACACCCTTAACCTTGCCTCGAGTACGTGGTTTTCACCCATACAGGTGCGCACATATGCGTGCCTATTATTTTCACAACTGCGCACTAATACACAGTTGTCTGAGAAATAGTTGCGCATCAGTGCGCAACTGTCACCCTGACAGGTGCGCACACATGCACACCTATCTGCTACACAGTTGCGTAGCTACACACAGTGTGCAGTTGTCAACTTAACAGGCGCACATCTCATGTGTGCCTGTATTTCCCTCCCCTGTGCCCACATGCGCGGCTATGTCAAGCACATCCACACACTATGCGCAGGAGAAGGAATTATAGTCGTGCATCTGCACACGAATATTCTTCCTTCTCCCGTGCAATGGTGGGACCTTACCTAAAACTACCCTTGTACAACCATCCGTACACCCCCTAACTCAAGTCTATCAAATTCACATTATGCAGGAGGATGGGACCACTAACCTGACTCTCGCAACTCCTGGATCGATCGACTCAAGCTCTCGTTATCTCCAAATCTCCTCCAAATTCTCTCGTCAAATCACTATAGCGATGAGTACAAATGAGGGGGCATTGTGGGCCCACCATCCATATATAGTCCCTTTTTCCAAACTTTCACACTCAGTTACAAGAGCCTAGAGCCTCTGTTTTCCGATCCGTTCTCAGCCACAAGATCATGGTCCCTCCATCTACACAAGTATAGGAAGGTCATCATTCTTGTTGATAGTGGAAGCACCCATAATTTTATTCATTGTCGCATTGCCCAAGAAATCTGTGCAGTCAATAATTTTCAAATCATGATTGCCAATGGCGGGTCCATGAAATGTGGAGGGCATTGTGAAAATGTGTGTCTCCAAATTGGTGAATACGACTTGAAATCTCATATGTTTGCTATCGACATGGGTGGGTGTGACATTGTGTTGAGTGCAGAATGGCTAAGGAATTTGAGTCCCATTCTCATGGATTTTAAGGAATTAACCATGCAATTCAACCAAGAGGGCCAACAATATAAGTTACAAGGCATCACTGTTGGTTCCCCTGAGATCATTAGTTCCCATCACATGGAAAAGCTGCTCAAAATAGGTCATTCTGGCATTATTTCTCAACTCCATGCCATACAAGCAACTGAGATACCCTCTGTGTCGCAGGACCTCCGATCCATCCTCTCTAAACATCAAGTGGTTTTTTCCACTCCCCAGGGACTTCCTCCTTCCCGTGGTGTTCATGATCATTCCATTCCCCTTGTCACAGGAATCCTTCCTCCCAATATCCATCCCTATTGTCACCCATTTTCCCCAAAAAAATGAAATTGAGAAAATTGTTCAAGACTCGCTCAACGCAGGTGTTATCCACCCTAGTACGAGCCCCTACTCTTCACATGTGGTCATGGTCCTTAAGAAAGAAGGTTCTTGGCGCATGTGTCCTGACTTTCGTGCCCTAAAAAAAGTCACCATTAAAGACAAATTTCCCATTCCTGTCATTCATGACCTCTTGGATGAATTGAGTGGCGCTCAGTTCTTTACTAAACTTGATCTTCGTTCTAGCTACAACCATATCTATATGAAATAGGAAGACATTCCTAAGACTGCATTTAGAACTCATGAGGGCCACTATGAGTTTTTGGTCATGCCCTTTGGCTTGTGTAATGCTCCCTCCACTTTCCAAAGCCTCATGAATCATGTCTTCCATCCTTTTCTCTGTCATTTTGTCTTAGTTTTCTTTGATGATATCCTCATCTATAGTAAAACTTGGACAACCTATCTTTCTCATGTGAATCAAGTTCTCCATCTACTCTTTTGGCACCAACTTTTTCTCAAACAATCTAAATGTGTTTTTGGTGCTTCGAAAGTCGAGTACTTGGGTCATCTTGTTGGCAAGGTCGGCATCAGGGTGGATCCTAAAAAGATTGAAGCTATGCAAGATTGGCCTCACCCAAATACTTTCAAAAGCTCGAGTGTGTTTCTAGGTTTAACAGGTTATTATCACAAGTTTGTTAAAAATTATGGAAAGATTGTGGCACCTCTCACTGCACTCCTTAAAAATAATTCTTTCACTTGGACTCCAGTGGTTGCTTAGGCTTTTCAAACCTTGAAGATGACCATGTGCACCACTCGAGTCATGGCCCTTCCCGATTTCACAAAGACCTTTGTCCTGGAATGTGATGCTTTCAGGAAAGGAATTGGCATTGTCCTTATGCAACAGGGTTGGCCTTTGGCCTTTACCAACAAGCAACTATCCGAACGCAATTTGGGAAAATCAATCTATGAAAATGAAATGTTGGCTATTCTACATGTCGTGGATCTTTGGTGCCCTTATCTATTGGAGTAACGCTTCCAAATTAAGACAGATCATCAAAGCCTCAAGTATTTTCTAGAACAACACCTTTCCTCCCCATAGCAACAAAAATGGGTGACTAAGCTCTTTGTATATGATTATGAGATCATTTACAAGAAAGACAAAGACAATGTGGTTGTTGATGCACTTTCCAGAAAATATGAAGATGAAGAGTCCCTTTTTTCTCTTTCCTTCATTGTACCAGATTGGCTCCAAATTGTTCGTCAGGAATGGCTACACGATCCCAAAAGTTCACATCTGATACAACAATTGCAGTGCAATTCTCCAGTTTCCTCAGGGTACTCTTGGCTCAATGATTAGATTCGATACAAATACTGTTTGTATTTAAATAAATAGTCAAAACTTAAATCCACGGTACTTTTTGAGCTTCATCCTACACCCACAACTGGGCACTCCGAGTTTACCAAAACCTATTACAGGGTCAAACGTTCTTTTTTCTGGGATGGTATGAAACATGACGTTTTTAATTTTGTGGTCAAATGTGATGTGTGTCAAAGCAACAAGGGAGAAACAGTCAAATCTCTTGTCACACTACAACCGCTTCCGATTCCACCTGTTATTTGGCGGGATATCTCTATGGATTTTATTGTAGGCTTACCTAAATCGGGCAATAAATCATTCATCACGGTGGTAGTTGATCGTCTTTCCAAGTATGATCATTTCCGTGCTCTTCAACACCCATTTGCAGCATCCACTGTCACTCAACTTTTCATGGACCAGGTCTTCAAACTTCATGGCATGTCGCATTCTATTATCTTTGATCGCGACCCAACTTTCACCAACAATTTTTGGAAAGAACTATTCAAGCTACAAGGCACCCAATTGCATCTCAGCATAGCTTACCATCCCCAGACTGATGGTCAAATTGAAATTGTCAACAAGTGTTTGGAAACATATTTGAGGTGTTTTGCATCGGAAAGGAAAAATTAGTGGGCTCAATGGTTACCACTAGTTGAATGGTGGTACAACACTTCATACCATACATCTACCCGCATGACTCCTTTTGAAGCAGTATATGGACAAAAGCCACCTTCATTTATCTCATATTTGTCAGGTGTCTCGAAGGTCCAGGCGGTTGACCAAACGCTTATAGTTCGAGAGGCAATTCTTCGTACCCTCAAAGAGAATTTAGTCATGGCCCAGAATCGCATGAAGGAGCAAGTAGATCAAGGTTGCTCTGAACGTCAATTTACAGAAGGAGATTAGGTGTTTATTCAACTGCAACCCTACAAGCAAAATTCCCTCAAGGTTGAACATTATCATAAACTGGTGCCCAAATTTTATGGTCCTTATACCGTTCTCAAGCGTGTGGGACAGGTGGCCTATCAATCAGCTTTACCTAGTCATTCTAAGCTCCATCCTATTTTTCATGTTTCCTGCTTAAAGAAGGTGATTGGAACTAATTGCCAAACTCAAACCAATCTTCTCGAGTTGGACGAAGAAGGCTCCATTTGGCTACAACCACAAGCAGTTTTGGATCAGTGTGAGCATCGTCAGCGTTAGCGAACCATCAAGGAAGTGTTAGTCCAGTGGAAAGATACAACTCCAATAGATGCCACTGGGGAACCAACTACCACTCTGCATCAATTTCTCCATCTCAAGCCTTGAGGACAAGGTTGCTTTTAAGGGGGGGGACATGTTAGGAACCTAACCCCTCACATAGGTAAAATAATATATTTCCATGTAATAAATATCAATATTAATAAGGCCTAGCAATAAGGAAGAATAAGTCCAATGTAAGAAGACCTAATAGACATATTTAGTATAAATAAGAGTCGGGGGTATGAGAAATTGTGTCTTGGATATTATTGTAATAGAGCTCTTCTTTGCTGGAGGTTGCCCCCTTGAAGAGGCAAGTGAACATTGCTCTCAGTAATCAAAGTGTTCTTTCTGATATTATTCTGGTATCATTTTGGTATTATTGTGGTGTTGTTTTGGTTATATTGTTGTTCATCTGCCATTTCTAACTATTTATTTATGTTCTGTATACTTTTTTATATCTTGAATATTACAATCTTATGTCAAACTTTTGTAATATGTGATGTGTACTCAATTTGTAATGCATAGTCCTCCACTAAATGTGGTAAATGGTGAGATGCTTAAATGAAATACGGCTTCACTATGCAATTGCCTAGCACTTCTCTGGTTGCTTCCACTAATTCGTTTTCCTTCCACTTTCTCAAAAGAATCATCTTATGTCAAACTTTTGTACTCAATTCGTAATGCATGGTCCTCCACTAAATATGGTGAATGGTGAGATGCTTAAATGAAATACGGCTTCACTATGAAATTGTCCAACATTTCTCTTCTCCTTTCCACTAATTCGTTTTCCTTCCACTTTCTCAAAAAAAAATCATCTTTATATCACACTTTTATAATATGTAATGTGTACTCAATTCATAAAGTGTGGTCCTCCACATTCTAAATGTGGTGATTCCACTTTCTCAAAAAAAAATCATCTTTATATCACACTTTTATAATATGTAATGTGTACTCAATTCATAAAGTGTGGTCCTCCACATTCTAAATGTGGTGAATGATGAAATGCTTAAATGGAATACGGCTTCACTATGAAATTGCCGAGCAATTCTTTTTCTCCCTTACACTTTCTCAAAATAATCATCTTATGTCTTTTCACATAAAGAGGTTTTCTCGTATAAAAACGCGTCGTGTGTAAGGCCGCCCAAGGCCGCCCATGTGTAATTGTGGCGAGTCTTTGAACGCTAATCAAATTGTAACATCAAAACACTGTCGAACCATGACAGTTGTTAATCATAAATATCCCGGTGAGACTTAACATCAAAATACTGTCAAACCATGACAGTTATTACGGTGAGACTTAACATCAAAATACTGTCAAACCATGACAGTTGTTAATCATAAATATCCGGGGTGAGACCATGCCAATTGTTATCCATAATATCTTGACTAGCACAGCCACATAATTGTGGCTGATCAACACAGAAAGGTTGATAAATGGTTGATTAACAAATAAATGGTTGAGCTTCATTTATCTGGTGTTAATATTTTAATTTTTGTTAATCACTTACGTGGCAATCAGTTAGCTATCAAAGTAATTTTTAAATATGAATAGGTAAATGTAAAAAAGTAAACACATAAACTGATGTCTTTATAATAGCTAGGAAGTTAATGATTGAAATCACAGCCATTTATTTTGTGTGACTACTAAGAATATTCCAGCCATATTTAATCTTGTCCATAGAAAACTTGTTAAGCACTAAACCCCTATTAAATCTGCCCATTGTCAATAGATGTACGCCTTTGGGCGTAATTAGACCTTTGGACGTAATTACAAGAAGAAAGGTTCGTGCAAATCAAGCAATGGAATCAACTGACCGAATTCAGGTCCTTTTTTTTTTATTGAAAAGAAGGAAGATTACTCGTGTACGCTACGTCTAGGGGCACGTAGAAAATTCAACCATCCTCTTTGTTCCTCGTAATCGAGAAAATTCAGTCATGGCCTTTGGTTCTTATGGTCGACATGAGAAGACTTTGACTTTGGTTGGCTTCCTCGCAGTAAGGCAGGACGTTGGAGGAAGTCGTTATGGCGATGATGAGCACTCTGGTGTGCTTTCTGATGATGGCAATCACAATAGTACCATTCATAAGTGCGGCAGCCGTTAGTTACAGAAGGAAGCCATATCATTCGTCTTATATTGACGGGGATTATGGCTTATATGATAATCTTCTGTATGACCGCACGCCTAGTCGAAGTGGTTCTGTTCAAGCCGATGATTTTGTTTTCAAGGAACGCAGGCTGGAGGATTCAGCTTCTCAATTCACAGCATCCGTTGACGCGGGGTACGATAAAAGGGACGTGGAGGGTCTCTTGTCCTTCAGAAAGGTAATAACATCGGATCCTTATGGAGTGATGTCGGATTGGCTGGCCGAGAACTCCCATAACGTTTGCTCGTGGGATTGGATTACGTGCAAAAACAACCGAGTGTCTGTAATATTTCTTCCTTGGGCAGGATTAGAAGGCACAATCCCCGAGGGCATTGCCAATTTGAGCGAGCTTAACAGACTTTTCCTCCAGGACAACAATTTGACCGGTGGCATTCCTCAATCCATTTGCAATTTGAACCAGTTGACCCACGTATATCTCGGTGGAAATATGCTCACTGGTGGCATACCTCAAGCTATTGACAATTTGACTCAGTTGGCTAACCTGCATCTTGGTGTGAACAAGCTAGCTGGTAGAATACCTAAGGGCGTTGCCAATTTGAAGACGTTGAAAGAACTCGACTTAAGTAACAACTATTTCACTGGTGGCATACCTAAAGTGATTGGCAATTTGAGTCAATTGAACTACCTACATCTGGGTGGTAACAGATTCAACGGTGACATAACAGAAGCCATTGGCAATTTGTATCAGTTGAAATACCTAAATCTTGGAGTAAACAGGTTCAGCGGTGGCATCCCTCAAGCCATTTCCGAATTGAGTAAGTTGACCTTCCTCAATCTTGGTTCAAACATGCTAAGTGGGACAATACCTCAGGGACTTGCCAATTTGAAGAAGCTTGAACAACTTTACCTAGATACGAACAATTTGACAGGGGCAATTCCTAAAGCCATAGAAAGGTTTTGCTCTTTGAAAATTTTGTTTTTGTTTTCTAACAATTTAAGTGGACATATTCCACATGGCATAGGTAGGGTAAAGACCCTCACTCAACTTGCTATAGCTGATACCAATATTTCTGGGACTATTCCTGAAAGTATTAGTGGTTTGGTGTCACTTCAAAAATTAGATTTATCAGCAAACCGGCTAGATGGACAGATTCCTGAGGGTATTGGCAAATGTGTTGCACTACAACAATTAACTTTGTCCAGAAACAAGTTGAATGGAAAGATACCTGCATCTTTAGAGAATTGCAAGGCTCTACTAAGGCTAAAGGTGTCAAAGAACTCACTTAGTGGGGATCTGAACATAGGATTTCCTGTCTCTATTGAAGTGCTCTCTGGGTATTCCAATAACTTTTCTGGGACTTTCCCAACATCTTTGGCCAACTGTACCAGGCTTCGATTGTTGGATTTAAGTAAAAATGCATTGACTGGTGAGCTCCCTAATTACCTTGCATTTTTTTATCAGCTAAGAGTTTTAAGCATTGGTTATAATCAGATCCATGGTAGTATTCCTCAATGGATTACAAATCTTACCAGGTTGCAATTGTTAGATTTATCCAACAATAAACTCACTGGAAGAATACCATCAAATCTTGAGAATCTTCATGGATTCAAAATTTCAGGAGTTTCCCAAATCAGTGATGATACAACAACCAAAGGCTTCTCAACAGATCAGGTCAGTGGTAATGCCCTAGCCAAAATATTAGAAAACCAGGTAAGTGGTAATACACTATATGAAGATATAAGGATTGTTATAAAAGCACATGAGTATACTCTTACATATGTGTTATTGATACACACAATATTTGACTTGTCTGGTAATTATCTTTTTGGAGAAATACCTCCAAACATTGGGAGTATGAGTTGTCTATGGTTGCTGAATTTATCTGGAAATGGTTTGGAAGGGCATATACCGGCATCTCTAAGTAAGATATCCACTTTAGAAGAGTTGGACTTGTCAAAAAATAATTTGAGTGGAAAAATTCCTCCAGAACTCTCTATATTATCTAAGTTGGCAGTTTTTAATGTTTCATGTAACAAACTTTGTGGACCAATCCCGAAAGGAACACAGTTGGACACTTTCAGTACAACTTCATTTCAAAAGAATAAATGCATATGTTGTGATCAATTCCGACCATGCAAGGAGGATAATCAGTTACAGCCATGCAAAGAAAGATGCAATTCAATACAACCATGTAAGGACAGAGAAAAGAAAAATAGCACCAGCAAAGAAGATTGGTTGACTCATGTGGATGAAAAAGTCTCATTAATTGCATTGGGGTTGGGAATAGGAATTGGATTTGGCAGTGTTTTGGTTGTGATGGTCACATGGGATAAAGCTAGAAGTTGGGTGGTACCTCCCAATATACAACCATTCTATGGAGCATATCGTTTTCCTAAATAATTAATAATCTACCACATTACACTATTTTATGAAATATAGTTATCATAGAAAAATCCAAAATTGATGGAAAAATATCTTGTATTATTAGGATTGTATATTGAACAAATAAGCTTTTTTTAAAGTGTACTTTGTATTATGCATATGTTTCAAAATGTATTTGTTATCAATAAATAATATAATAGTGAGCAAAGTTGATGTGTTTTTATTTTCTTGCTAAGTTTTGTAATAGTACAATTTTCAAATAATATTTCATATTTTGTGATTTTTGTTTTTTTTTCTAATTATGTCATAAATTATCCTACCACTACTAAGTTCCCATAATTACTATAAAATATTCATCTCTAAAGTTATAACTACTAAGTTCTCATAATTGCTATAAAATATTCTTCTCTAAAGCTATACTTATTTTTAAATTTTATTTCAAAATCATAAAATCTGTTATTTGAGTTTTTTCATCTCTAAAGTTATAACTACTAAGTTCCCATAATTGCTATAAAATATCCATCTCTAAAGCTATACTTATTTTTAAATTTTATTTCAAAATCAACATTTGTTATTTGAAGTTTTTATGATGCACATTCAGTGTAATTAGGTTTTATTTCAAAATAATAACATCTGTTATTTGTTTTTATGATGCACATTTACTGCGAGGTAAAAAGATCCGAACCCACTTTACATAAATTGGCAATAAACAATGAGAACCAGTGGCCTCAAAAACTTAACTTAACTTATTGACGACTAGACACATAACTTACCCAACTTCCACAGTTTTTGGATTGCAGGCTTTGTCAATTTCTGGAGCAACCCTTTTCTCCTCATCTAGAGGAGTTGGGGAATCTTGATATTTTTTGGGGGGTTTTCCTTTGCTCCAGCTTTAGTTGTCGCTTTTATATCAATTTTTTTCTATCATTATTCCGTATACAAGTTTAGTAATTGTTAAAATGTGAAGTGGAAATCTTTAGTACTAAAAAAAATCTAACTAATATTAAATTAAATTTTAAGAAAATAAAGATTACTGTATTTTTTTTCATCATTATCTGAAAAGTATTAAGCTTTTCATCTTAATTTTTATTAAATTAGTCTTTTTTTTCCATTTTTAAATAAGTACTACTTAAAGTCTATGTATTTTAAAATTTTTCCAAATTTCAATACTAAAGTGTGATGAAAGCTCCCATCTTATTTTTCAACATTGACTAACAAAAAAGATGTCATTATCTTCCTATGAAATTGTTAAAATTTATAAAAAATATATATAAATTAAGATATTTTTATTTATAATTATATTATTTTCATTTAAATTTATATGATTTAGTATTTTCATTTTAATTTAATGATTGAAAATTAAAAAAAAAATGTTAATATTTTTTTTTCTAATTAATATTGTTATTCAATTTCTTTCATTATTGTTCTTTCTTTTATTTTTGAGATTTTCTTTCAAAAAAAAAACTATTGCTACTACAAATGCATGTTATCATTTCTACATTGTTTTTACATATGTTTTCTATCTATATAAGTTTTCTATATAAAATCAAAGTATTAGCTCTCAATCCTAGCACAATTTTGGTTAGAAACATTTTTGCTATCTTTTATGGATTGTTGACAATAAGCTCGAGCCTAGGTTTTTCATAAGAGTATGCAAACACAACAAAAAAATTGAAAATTCTCATCTTTTATCTGTATTTTGTTTCCATCCAACTTCCAAAACATCAAAACCATATATATAAGCTAGGCTTAGAAGTAGTTGGAATAGGAAATCTCTCATTTGGAGTCTTAAAATATCTTATGTTTAGCACAACTAGAAATGCATATCACATGCTAGTACATTAGTGCTAATGCTAAAAAAAATGAAATTTCTCAACTTTCATTTATATTTTTCTTCCATCCAACTTCCAAAACATCAAAACCATATATGTAAGCTAGTCTTAGAAGTAGTTGGAATTGGAAAGCTCTTATTTGGTGTGTTAGAATATCCTTTGTTTAGCATAACTAGAAATGCATATCCTTTGTCAACACATGCTAGTACAATTGTTCTAATGTTAAAAATTGAAATTTCTCAGCTTTCATGTGTATTTTCCTTCCATCCAACTTCCAAAACATCAAAACTATATATATATAAGCTAGTCTTTCAAGTAGTTGGAATAAGAAATCTCTTATTTGGAGTCTTAAAATATCCTATGTTTAGCTCAACTAGAAATTCATATCCTTTGTCAATGCATGCTAGTACATTAGTGTGAATGCTAAAAAATGAAATTTCTCAGCTTTCAGTGATATTTTCTTTCCATCGAACTTCCAAAACATCAAAACCATATATATAAGTTAGTTTTAGAAGTAGTTGGAATAAGAAAGCTCTTATTTGGTGTGTTGAAATATCCTCTATTTAGCACAAATAGAAATGCATATTCTTTGTCAACACATGCTAGTACAATTGTGATAATGTTAAAAATTGAAATTTATCAGCTTTCATGTGTATTTTCCTTCCATCCAACTTCCAAAATATCAAAACCATATATATAAGCTAGTCTTACAAGTAGTTGGAATAGGAAAGCTCTTATTTGGAGTGTTAAAATATCTTGTATTTAGCACAACTAAACTATAAATGCATATCCTTTGTAAACACATGCTAGTAAGGTTGTGCTAATGCTAAAAATTGAAATTTCTTAGCTTTCATCTATATTTTCTTTCCAGCCAACTTCAAAAACATGAAAACCATATATATAAACTAGTCTTAGAAGTAGTTGGAATAAGAAAAAGCTCATTTGGTGTGTTAAAATATCTTCTGTACAACTACAAATGCATATCCTTTGTCAACACATGCTAGTACAGTTGTGTTGATGCTAAAAATTGAAATTTATCAGCTTTCATATATATATTTTTTCTATGCATCTTCCAAAACATTATATATATATATATATATATATATATATATTATGTTTTATAAACTAGTCTTAGAAGTAGTTGGAATAGGAAAACTCTTATTTAATGTGTTAAAATATCTTCTGTTTAGTATAACAAGAAATGCATATCTTTTGTCAACACATACTAGCAAAATTATGTTAATGTTAAAACTTGAAATTTCTCAACTTTTATTTATATTTTCCTTTCATCCAACTTTAAAACATCAAAACCTTATATAAAAAATAATCTTACACAATTAGAATAAAAAACTCTTGTTTATTTAGTATGTTAAAATATCTTCTATTTAACAAAACTAAAATTACAAACTAAAATGGCATATCCTTTATTGAGACATAGTAGTACAGTTGTGCTTATGCTAAAATGTAGTCCTAAAAAGATTACTCTGAAATACATAACGCTGACAACTTTCTTACACAAGTCCACCTTCTAAAACAAATAAAAGCCAATCTCTTAGAACAAATAAGAGAGAAAATTTAGTTTTGCATGTTTTTGGCTACATATACTATAATAGCTCTTTAAGAACAGTCTCCCGCTCTTCACTGGATAATCATAGGACTATCTTGGAATGGGATTTGTTCAATGTGAAACCACTGTATGCATATTATTTAGTCACCGTTTCTTATTTTTTTGTTTTCAATATACTTGAGTTGCATTATCATAATCATAAGAATGGATTTTGAAAATTTAATAATTAGCAATTTTTTTTACCACGGAAAAGAATTAGTTGTTTGAGTAATTTGTTTATCATCATTATAAAGATAGTATTAAGTTTTAACCTATAAGTTTTTGTGTTTTTTATTATTATTATGGTTTAAGTTTTTTTATTTTTTTTCCAAACGTAATCATCATTCTAAGTCAATTTTCAAATCCAATCAACAACCTTTTAACTTTTTCTATTAAATTTTTAAAATTTGTTATATTAAGTTGTAGTTTTATTATACAAAATCAATGACCCACAAAAATGTTTACCACTTTTTTAATGTAAATTTTAAATTAAAGTATGTAGATTTTCATAATGTTGTTTGTAATTTTGGAAATAAATTGTGAGTTATTGAGAAGTTTAACTTTTCTAGTGGACACTCTACCCATCATCATACTTGCTTCCACTCCAAAATTACAAACATAAAATTTTAAAATTTATTAGTGATACAAATAACTACTAGTGTTTCTTTTTATTGGCTAATAGAACATTGTTTTATTTGTTTTAAATTAATGAGTGTTTTTGTTTTTGTAAATAAAAGTTCAGAACCTTGTATTAATAACGTCTATATGCTATACATTGACATGTGTTAGCCACCTATTCTTCCACAAGAGGGAAACCAAAATAGGTGGCTACTTGTTGAGGGATGGACGCTTCGGGCGCTTCACGACATCTCCGTGGCTAGGGTTAAACCCTAGCCGCCCTCCTCTCTGCAGCTCGACCTCTTGGCCGCAACTGCTCTCTCTTCAATGGCCGCAGCTCCCTCTTCAACGACCGTAGCTTCCTCTCAGCCAACCATGCGTGGCTCCTCTCCAACACGGTTACTCTTCAATGGCGGCTCTACCCAACACGGCTTTGCAGATCAGCTACGCGCGGTTCCTCTCTCCCCCGGGCCTTCGGGCAGCGTCCCAACTTCCTACTGTGAGGCTGTTAAATCAGAAACCTCAGCTCGCTCCTTCCCAACTGTCTCGTGCTTGGTTAAAGAAGCTCCAACGATCTCTCTTCTCATGGGCTAGGAAGCTGAAGATGAGGAAGTTTACTTCCGGGAAAATGCTTTAATTTGTCGGTTCAATGGACTTTGGCCACGGCTTGTGGATCTCAATGGATGGATCTCAGCCCACTGGAAGCCTCTCATCAAGGAAGATTTGTTCATTCACCCCTGCTTGAAGGGTTTCTTCATTGCAGAGTTTGATCTGGCAACAGATCGGGATTTGATCCTAGCCACTTGCCCTTGGTTTTGGGGAAACTCAGGTTTGTGCATGATGGTATGGACCCCTTGCTTCAATCCTATGACTACCGTTCTTTCTTCTGCTCCAGTTTGGGTCAGACTCCCAAATCTTCCCTTGCATTTTTGGGGCAAAACTTCTCTTCGAGATATTGGATCAGCATTAGGAAAGTTTTATTTTGCAAGCAAAGAAACTAGAATTCATAGCACCACTTCATATGCTAGAATCTGCATGGAAATGGACTTTAGCAAAGGGTTTCCAGCAAAAATTATTTTGGTTTGCAAAAACTACACCTGGACCCAAAAGCTAGATTACGAAAGAATCTCACTGCGTTGCAGGGCTTGTTTCGAAACAGGGCACATAGCAACTCAATGCACCAAGGGAAACAGGAAAGCGGTAAAAAAACAACGCAAATCAACCTGGTGGGAAGGCTCCAATGAAGATCATCAACTAATTATTACAAACACTCAAAAATCTTCTTTAGAACCAGACCCTCTGAGCCTTGATTCCAAAGGCACGTCTACTCAGGAGACACCTCCGAATCACTCCAATAAAGTCCCTCATCCGAAGAGTAAAGCTTCAACTTCTCTTGATCCGGGAATAGAAAGTATTAAGGCTTCAGACACTCCTGATACAAGAATATAAAGAAAAATTCTTTTCAGCCCCCCACCTCCTCCAAGTTGGGCAGATGAGGCCGATAAAGATGATAAAGATGAAGCAGCATTGACATCCCCAAAGAAAACAAGTCCCCCGGATCAGGAAAATATGGGGATAATTGAATCAACAACAACATCACTACCTACCAAAGAAGGTTGGACAACAATTGAGAAGAGGAAAAAGACACCACCAGAAACACAGCCAATGACGACCAGAAGTCGATCCGGAAAGAAAAAATAATCAAGAGTTCCTTTAGTCAACTATTAGGCCATCAATTTGTTCGAATTTATTCATGTAAGGAATCATGGAATGCAATTTACTTGGATAATTGGAAACACAGGAAAGTGTACTTGAAATCCGGTAAGATAAACCAGAAACTATACTTGGAATCTTTTTTTCGATGTACTTTTTTCAGGCAAGGCCGATGATATTTTATCAATACAATCATAACCGTTTCTGTCAAAAAAAAAAAAAAAACAGGTGGCTACTTGTTGTTTTGATAATGACATATCCTTCTGAGCTTTAGCCTTGCTGGAACTAATATGCTTACACAAAAAATTACAGTGTGGACCTGCGAAATAAAAAATATGCAAACCATGTTCTGCAATCTTCCGCTAAGGTTGGCTATATATAGAGTCGCCATGACTAAAACTACACAGACATAATAAGAAAAAATTGCTAATGCATCTAACTTGTTGTTGTGGTACATTAGACCACTGACTCTGCAACTGAAATAAACAAAAAAATGAAACCTGGGGGCATCAATCCATAGCTGGGCATGGTTGTCCATGTATAGTGTAGGCTGGGGTGAACCAATGACTGCAAGTTGGGCATCTGGCACGCGCAGGAGCATCCATGAGCACATCTAATAGGATATCCATCCGTTGGATGAGGATGCTCTGTGAATGTACCTGGTCATCCTATTTTTGCCTGATCGCGAAGAGGATTTGAAGGTGCTCCTCTATGAGATGGTTGACAAAATATTGTGGCTGATTCGCCTCCTCTTGGACAGTCTCATTTTCAACCCCTGTGGTGATATCCTTATCTGTTCCTGCATTGTTCTCCAGCTGCCAGCTTGGAGGAATCTCCTCCTCCACCTTGCAACTTTCATCGCCATAGTAGGGGTCACCTGGATTGACGATGGGGGGAGGGGGGAGGGGGCAAGAGGTTGGTATCCAGAGTGAGATGTGCACCCAAGGGTGGCGCCTCCTCTTTTACATCGCTCGGGTTGTGAAGCAGAGGTGGAAACAGGGGGTAGTGAGCAGTGGAGGTGGTTTCTTCCAATTTAACCATGTTGGCTCCATAGAACTGAAGAGGCAGACTACGTCCTCTAGGAAGAGTGACGAGGGCTGGAAAAGTGGGCAATGAGCGCTCTTTGAGAGGGGGTAAGCCTGTTAACACAAGAGAGGGTGTTGTTGTTGCGAGCACCCCTCTTGGGATTTCCGTGCTCCCAAGGCATGGTGGG
>ML787203.1:37550-47855 GCA_009831015.1 Picea engelmannii
GGGGGGGGATATGGAGGTGGAGGAAGGAAGGAATGAAGGATGGGGGAAGATGCACAGAGTGATGGAGGGAAGCAGAGGAGATGAAATGGAAAGTGGAAAGGAGAGGATGCCATTGGTTAGCAAGAAGAGGTTGTAGAGAATAATGGTTTGAGAATTTTCATGAGACCCAAGGAGCGTAGCAGGGAGAGTGCACCAGGGTGGGAATGGAATGGAATGAACATAGTTGCCCCTCTTTACTCCATGAAATTCTGAAATTACCTTCATCCGCCATTGAAGCTTGAAATGACCGCTACGTCCTCCTAGTACGCCCTGCCTGGCTGGTTCTCTCGCCCAATTTCCCAGCCATGCACACTAACATAACTCCTCTCATAGTGTGAGCCATGGAGGAATTAATGTGTAGGGGCTGGCGACCGGGGTTAATAACTCCCCCGAATGCCCAGTTCCAGCTGTTCTCCATCTCTCTCCAGGTGGCACCCCATCCGGGAGTTAAATTAATGAGTGTTGAGACATTACGAAAGTATGATTTTATTGAAGATTTTCAAAAATTATTTGAATTTTTATTACTTTTTAAAATTTAAATTAATTAAACATAAGAATCTATTATGATTAAAAAAGAGATTTGAGGTTTGTATATATAGAGGAAGAATGGTCAGTTACATGATAGAAAAGATAACACATACAAATGAAAAAAAATCAAATTAATAAGAATTAGGCAATCGAAAGGAGTAATAATAGAGGTGATAAAAGGTAACTTGTCGATATGGAGAAATTAATAAGTTAAAATAGATATACCACTTTTAACTTATAACTTTAATCATGAATATGACTACAAGGTTACCCTATTCTAGCAGCTCACCATTCATCAACTTGATCCTTATACTTTCTTCTTTTACTTCTCCACCTTTCTCTCGTGCTTTCTAAATCCTCAGTTTCTTGTCCTCGCCTCTAATTTAATCTTCTCTATCACCCTTTTGATAAGAGTTTATGATCTCAATAATTCTTACCATATTCCTTTTATCTATTTCTCATCCCTCCTTATTATCCTGGGTCGACCCTTATACCACCTCTTTTACTATCCCATTATAACCCTATTATTATTTCTTTAATAATTACCGAATATCAAGTGTTATTTCTACTAATTTTTCAATTTTACTAAATTATTAATTTTTCCATACCTCTCCTTTATCTTTTATCCCCTTTGTCATTAACCAAGCAAAAACCCCATTTTTACTACATCGAATAACCAATCTCAATGGATACATGTTTTAAATTATTAATTTCTCGATTTCTATAAGTTACCTTTTATCACCTTTATTAGTACTCCTTTCACATTACCTAATCTTAATGGCTATTCTTATTCATTTAATATATATATATATTTATGTTCATTATCTTTTCTCTCTTGTAATGGTCACTGACCATTCTTCCTCTATATATACAAACCTTAGCTCTCTTTTCCAATCATGCTAGCTTCTTATGTCCCTCACAATGGGTGGAGTGTCCACTCAAAACGTTGGACATTTCAAAACTTCTCACACATTTTTATCCAAAAAAGTGATCTACAAATATGACTAACTGTGGAAACCTACATGGTAAAAAATGTTGATTTTAGTTTTTTTCCTCATTACCAAATTTATAATAATTTCAAATATTTAAAAAAAAATGAATGATTTAATTGTAAGGTTAAGGAGAAGCCTCATTTTATTTTCAATGACCTGAAAGTGATGTGAAGGCTTAGGGTTTTTTTTCTCTTCTTTTTTTGATCTTTCCTTGTGATGGAACCCTCAAGAGGGGTCATCCCCCCTTCTTACAAATCAATCCCCAATGGTGTAGGTTGTAGTGCCCATTCTACATCTCAGGGAGGCTATGGTGAATTTGTGGCACAACCACAATGTGAGACTGAAACAACGACAAATGAAGATACTAGCATGGTGGATCCACCCCATAGGGGTGTTGGATCAACCAAGTGGAAACCAAAGGCAACGAAAATGCCAAAATACAAAATTTGATCAGAAAGGGTTGGTAGCTATGTTTATTACATGAAATACCATGCGGTCATGGAAAAATTTCTAGAGATTTGTTCAGATGGAAGGGACAATCTCATATGCAAGGGGAAAAGGGGACATGCATTAATGAATTGAAAATAACTACACAAGGATGCATTTCCTTGTTCTATTTTTCCTCTACCCGTAGGCCCTAATTTATACTCCTTGTTGATGAGTCTGAATGGTCAGTCAAGCAGATGAGGGAAAACGCCCGATGGCAAGCCCCAATAAGACCTACTCTCATTTGGAGTAGCATTTCCCGCAAGTACATGGGCCTCCCTACCGCTCATAATTAAAAGAATAAAAAGGGGAAAGACAACGAACTTCCCAGCCCCAAAGAGTTCTAAATAATTCTAAGACTAATCTAACTAAATAAAACTAATCTAATCTAACTACTTCTAATCTATCCCGGGAGAAAAACTAATAGAATGGGTACAATGAAAGGTAATATCTAGACAACAAAAATAGTTCATGACAACCCAGACATGTTAGCACAATAATATTGCAGAAATTGTCTCAAATAGTTGAAAAAGAAATCTATAACATCATCCCTGCACTCATAAGAAATCACAACAACATAAGGATTCTAGATACTAAGCACATAAATAGTTCACATGATCAATACCCAAAAAACATAAACCAAAAATACAAGTGTAGAATAGTCCCACAAGCATTTGCAAAGAATTATGACTTCAAAATGCCTCCTTCTTTTTATTACTCGGAAGTAAAAGTACCATCTTTTGTTACAAAGGGAACAAGTCTTCCTCTCTATGTTACGAGTTCTCTTTTATAAGACAAGAGAGCAACTATTCAATTCTCATGACTGTTCATTTTATTTTCTTTCCGTTTCTTTTCTCACATTTTAAAAATGAACATGTGAGCATTACAAAGAGAAACTAAACAGACTCACGAGTCATTATTTTTTTTCTCAGACAATTTACAAATGATATATTTTTAAAAACAATCATTCCCTATGTCCATTTGTGTTATCTTTTGTTCCTTGAAAGTTTCTGGGCGTTTATGGCTTCTGTCTGTTGAT
Source organism: Picea engelmannii (assembly GCA_009831015.1). Classification (NCBI taxonomy): domain Eukaryota; kingdom Viridiplantae; phylum Streptophyta; class Pinopsida; order Pinales; family Pinaceae; genus Picea; species Picea engelmannii. The sequence goes on from ML787203.1 coordinate 40,635, forward strand.
TAAGATCCTTTTGACTTCTTCTTATCTGTCTTAGTTTCATGTTGAGNTATATATATATATATATATATATAACACGTGCCCATTGTCAAACTCGTTGTGCACAGAACTAAATGGGACCAACCAAATTCCATGTTATGATCATGAAATGCAAAAGTTTCTTGAGTTGTGATCCTTCTTCTACATCGATCCATTGTCCACCTTAGAAAAATTACTATTAAATAACATGTTTCCCTAAATTATGCATTCTACAGTGAGAGGTAATATTCTCAAAGATCAATTCTTGATTCTTGATTCCACTAGGATTCTTCAAATTCCATTGATATTCTATAAGGTAACCATTTTATTAGATCTATCATAACACATATTCATTGATGCCATCACAACTAATAAATTCACCCAAGTTGTTCTCAAATTGAGCTTAGAGTCTCCTTCTACTAGAGATGCATGGGGAGGTTTGGAAGCATCACCAAAATAGGGGTTGAGGAGATTTGTGTTGTTCTTATATTGAAATTGGGTGTCCTAGGGAGAAGAAAATAGGTTCTCTCTCCCTTAGAACTAGTGAATCCCCTTATAACATTTTATCTCTTTTCTTTTGATGAAAACATATTCATAAAGAATCCCTTCTTGCAGAACCTAACCCCACATTCATCTCCATAGTTGGCTTGGAATCAAACCATAAACTTCTCACCAGCTATCTTGGACCTATTCCATAAGATTCTCCAGAGTGGGACATTTACCATTGAAGTGGTAGACTAGGGCCTACTTCCTCCAACAATCCATATTATCCTCCATCTTGAACGATTGTAGCTAAATCATGACAATATCTTGAGTCCTTCTCCGTGGTAAAAACATCACTCTAACATTTTTCAGAGCTATATCCTACTATTAATCTCCCCATGGATGAGGGTGATCAATGCATGAACACATCCTTTAAGGACTTTCCTTTTTGTGGCACTATTAAGGCATAGGGCACTTCCATATCTAAACCAGTTTGCAGGAACTTAATTGATCTTCCCTCTAAATAAAATCCATGTTGCATATGCAATCTAACAAGGTGTTATGCACATGGAGCTATCATGTCTACTAGGGTTGAAAACCCTAGTCGCGAGAGTATGTGATTTCTTTGACATCTATCTTCATTTTCTTCTTGTTAGTAAATAAAATAGTCAAGCTATCTAATCAAATACTATTAGCTAAACAAAAATATCATCATTATTTTTAATTTTAGTATCGAATAACATGAGAGATGAATCAAATGGAGTTAACAAATTTATTTAGAACACTCAAAATAACAATTATTACACAAAGAATAAATACAACTTGAGTGGGCCTAATGGTTAAGAATATTTGTTTCCTCCTTAGAGGCCACTGGTTCAAATTGAGAGGGGTGTAGAGTATGTATACCACTTTAGACTTTAAAGGAAGTCTCATACATCAATTTAGTGTCTAGCATAGATTATCATTATTATAAAAAGGTGTATCTACAACCCAAATAAATGTCTTACCTCTGTAACATTAATAAACAAAATAAAATTAAAATTAATATCCATAAAATGAAAAATTAATTAATTATAATAATAATAAACTAATAAAACAACCCTAATAACTATAAAACCATATATTATTATTATTAAATAATCTTTTATACAATCATTCATATAAAATTAACCAAAGTGATCTGTTTATGTATATACTATCTACCGCAACATTAAATACTACATAACAAGTTGTATATTACTTGTCATTGTATACTGTATTGAATGGGATCATGTATATATACTACCTTTCGCAACATTGAATGTTGCATAGCAAGTTTTATAATACTGATAATTGTGCATGAAAATAAATGGAACCACCAAATTTCAACTGAAAAACACATCCACAACCCAAAAAAATAAAAAAACAATACGCCCCCATTGTCAAACCCGTTGTGCATGGGACTGAATGGGACCAACCAAATTCCAAATGCGAAACTTTATTGAGTTGGGTACAAACAAAATTCCAAATAAATTTATTGAGTTGCGGAAATTTATTTTATCTTTATGTACAACTCAATACATTATTGGTCTTTGCTTCACTATTTTCTATGGCCCAACTTAACTCAATTGGTAGGCTACATGTAGAGGTACGGAGAAAATTCAACCATTGACTCCATGATTCAGCTTCTCAATTCACAACATCATTTCAAAAGAATAAATGTCTATGTTGTGATCAGTTTGAACTAAGGATGATAATCACTTACAACCATGCAACGAAAGTAAGAAAAATAGCACGAGCAAAGGAGATTGGTTGACTAGAGTGTATGAAAAAGTGTCAATAATTACATTAGGGTTGGGATTAGGAATTGGATTTGAGAGTGTTGTGGTTGTGATGATCACATTGGATAAAGCTAGGGGTTGAGTGATACCCTCAATATACAACCATTCTATAGAGTATATCAATTTCCTAAATAATTAATAATGTACCACATTACATTATCATAACTGAAAATCCTATGATATTCTAGTTAAAATAAGTCCCAAAATTAATGGAAGAAATACCTTATATTATTAAGATTATATATTTATCAAATTTCACCTTTAAAGTTACACTTAAGCAATATTATTACTTAATAGTATGCTTTGTAATGTGAATATGTTTCAAATTGTACTTGTTATTAATAAATATTATAATATAATAGTACTCTTTCTTGTGTTTTATTATTAATAAATAGTAAAACAACAAGCAAATATAGCAAATATGGAAGTTTATGTATTTATATTTTCTTGCTTAAATTTTGAAAAAAGATAATTTTCAAATAATATATCATATTATGTGAATTTAGTTTTTTCTAATTTTTTTTAATGTGGATAATTTAAAATAAAATTTAAGTCAACTTTGATTGACAAATTTAGCAATTTTCAATTAATATTAATATATAATATTATGTGAACTTTGTTTTCTTAATTTTTTTAATATAATTGAATTTAAATTTAAATTTTGATTGGAAAATGTAAAAGTTGATGTTTATTAATTTTCATTCCTAAATATTAAAAAAGCAATTTTCAAATAATATTATATTATGAAATTATTTTTTCTAATTTTTTTAATGTAAGTAAATTAAAATAAAATTTAAATTTAATATATAAATTAGTTCTATATCTTTATCATATTAGTTTTAGTTTAGTTGTCAATCCTTATCATAATAGTTTTATCTTTATCATATTAATATTTCATATTAATATTTTCTTAGTTATTAATCCTTATCATATTAATTTTCTATTTTCTCTTCATGTCATCCACTTAAAATAAAATTTAAGTTTAAATTAGTTCTCAATCTTTATCATATTAGTTTTCTTTTAGTTATCAATCCTTATCATAGTAGTTTTATCTTTATTATATTAATATTCTCTTAGTTATTAATCCTTATCATATTAGTTTTCTCTTCATGTCATTCACTTAAAATATTTTTTTTTTTTTTTTTCCAAATAAAAAAATTGCCCACACATATAATAAGTTCTCACTGCAATCTAATGGAAGTTAGTTCTCAATCTTTATCGTATTAGTTTTCTTTTAGTTATCAATCCTTATCATAATTATTAATCCTTATCATATTAGTTTTCTTTTAGTTATCCATCCTTATCATAATTATTAATCCTTATCATATTAGTTTTCTCTTCATGTCATCCACTTAAAATAAAATTTAAATTTAATATAAATTAGTTGTCCATCTTTATCATATTAGTTTTCTCTTAATTATCAGTTCTTATCGTATTAATTTCTCTTACATTGTCATGTCACCCACTTGAATCACCCACGACCACCCACCATGCTCAGGGGAAAGGTATTACCTAAGCATGCATGGAGGTTTGGTCTTTGAAGTGTTGGGCAGTGGCAATGAGAAAGGATGCCTCATATATTTCTAGATGTCAAACACATGCATTTCATTATCTCAAGATAAACTCATGCTACCATATAGCATGTTATACTATTTGCATACTAAAAACTTATTGACGACTAGACACAGAGTTATTGGATTGCAGGCTTTGACAAGTATTAGGTTTCCCATCTTAACTTTTATTACCTCAATTTTATACGATTCTTTGAATTTATTTTAGCTTCCTTCATTTAAGCACTTTGTACTTCTTAACTTAAGTCTCTCCTTTTTAAAATTTCCAAGTTTTACCATATATATATATATATATATATATATATATATATATATATATATATATATATTATTATTATTATTATTATTATTATTATTATTATGCTATTGAGAATTATATTAATTTTATTTAAATTTATATGATTTTTAATTTAATTTAATTTTTAATATATATGATTGAAAATTTTAAAAATTTGTTGATATTTTTATTTTCATTTTGATGATGTTGATGATGATTAACGTCCACTAAAATCAAATTGGTCTATTGGACCTTAAGAGGGTAAGTGATTACTTGTGATTCTTTAAAATTTTGTTTCTGTGCTCGAAAAGCATTAAGATAAGCTTTCCAAGATCACCATACGTTTGTTGAGTTAAGAGGTTAGGAAGGTTGATAGTGTGACAAATACTTTGAAAATTAGATCTAATATGGGTATATGCTAGACAATCTAAGAGAAAGTGTTTTTCATCTTCAACCTTCTTAGTGTCACATGGGTGACACACTCTTTCATTCCATGGCGTTTTAGGAACTGACCAACGCCCAGTTTCACTATGGAGCTCATGAGAATTTGTTCTTATCTTAGCAATGCTTATTTTTTTCTTTACACTTGACAAAACAAATAAATAATTTTGATCTTTTAGATTAGGGTTGATTACATTCTTATAATACCTTACTTTTCTTTTTTCCTCTAAATCTTTATCACACCACATTTTCTCCTTAATTTTTGATTTGACGGTTTTTTAATAGTGTCTTTATTTTGCAAAATGGTGTCTTCTATGATTCCCCAATAGTTTATCCAAGACCGAGCATCTTTATGACATCCTCGCTTGAGTTGATGGTGGTTATGACTCGATGTTGAAGCAATTTTAGGAAGCCTCTTGTCTTCCATGTTGTTTAACTTGTTCTTATACATTAGGTATCTAGTCATAGTCATGCTCTCAATGAGGGAGAGCCTTGTTTCTAAGAGGAGGATGGGATATGACATATTTCCTTTAATTTTGAGATTATAGGTTATAAAATTCTTTTGTATTTGCTCTATCTTTTTCCAGGATTCACGAGGGATACTACAGCCTTAAACTTCACATCCATAAAGAATAATGGGTGTAACAAGAGTCTCAAATAGGAGTTTCTTCTTATCCCAACTCTAAAAATCAACTGATTTACAATTGTTTTCAAGTCCATAATAAGCTTTCCATCCCCCAATAATCCTTTTCTCAATGCTATAATTTCAATTGAGCTTGTGGTAAATATCAATTGCAACATATTTGTATGAAGTCACTTCCTCCAAGTTGTTGTTGTCATATACAAAGGTATCATAAGTGATCTTATTGGATTTAATAATCATGACCTTAGTCTTATCAGTATTAATAGTGATACCCATATTGAAGCAAAAATCCTTGAGGATTCTTAGTTGGTTTTCAAGATCATGGGAACTCATTGCCATAAGAACGATATCATCAACATAAAGAAGAAGATTAATGACTATACCAATGAGAATAGGGCCGACACATCCCGTTTTTTCCAAACAATCTTTTAACTTATCAATATATATGCCAAAAAAAATAAAGAACAAAAAATATGATTAAAAATTTTAAAAAATTATTTTTTATTTTCTAACTTATATTATTTTTTTATTTCTTTTATTATTGTTCTTTCCTTTATTTTAGAGATTCGCTTTTGTTAAAGAAAATAGCTTTTATTTTGGAGATTCACTTTTCTTAAAAAAAAAAATTAGCAATTGATATCCATAAGAATTTATTTTGGAGATTCTATTTTATAATAGATCTCCGTATAAATACAAAATTAGCAAGTTAGCCAATATTCTCCATTTGAAATAAATTCCATATATTGATAACTTTCCATTTAATTTTGTCATGAATTTTGTTTTATTCGTGATAATTTATACATACTTATTGTAGGTATTCCAATATTTTATAAACAAAACCATGTGAGTAAATTTATTTGGCATTGCAATTATTCTATTTCTTGAATGTTATAATGACACCGTGACTCTCTTACTTAGACAAATGAGTTTATCTAGTGCTCAAGTTTCAAAACATTTTGAAATAATTCTATAGTTTGCTTTCCTAGACCTTCCCATTAAAAATAGACCAAGCTTCGCTTAATAAAAAGTAAAAAGCATTGACATGTGAAACCTTTGCAAAGCCCCCTCCGCCTTGAAAGAACATTGTTTAATACTTCGGATACCTTTGTGATGTGCTTTACATTTAAGAAAGGGAAAATTCATTAAGAGAACAATTAGGAGTATACCCTCATTCAACTCAACCCTCATAAGGTAGGTTTTATGAAGGAGGAGAAAGTGACAAATTTGCAACCTCAACTAGTTGATTTACATGCTTGAAACACCATTCCAAAATTTCCAAATAGTATTGGGAATGTGTTGCATTTCTTTACATGTTGCATGACTATATTATTTGTATGTTTTTACATGTGTTTGCATGGATATCTACAAGTTATGAATGTTTTTATATGTGTTTCTATGGATGTCTACAAGTTATGGATGTGTTTGCATGGCTATTTTCATGCTATGCATGTCTTTCATGTAACCTAATTTTAGTGATGGAATGAGAATTGCAATCTAATCCGGGTAAATGGATTAGGGTTTAGGATGTCACAAAATGTCTATATATTGTATTGCAATGGTGAAATTAAGTAAGATTAATAATTAATGAAGATCAATAAGAGAGAGGTGTGGCTCTAAGGTTTTCTGGTTTTCTGGTTAAGGGTTTCCAGGATAAATCTCTGTGTACTGTGTATGCCATTAAATTTTCTTTTTCTTAAGGATGTGTGTGTGTGTGTGTGTGTGTGTGTGTGTTGTTTCAATTTTTAGGTTTAAAACTTACATTTGGTATCAACATGAGGTTATTGGCTTCAGGGGGACACCTTTGCTGCTAAGGGTTTGAGTCGGGCCCCAGGGATGATTTTAGGGGCTAAATTTCGCCCATGGGCTAATTTTCCATGGTTTTTCCAAAAACGAGATTCACTATTTTAAAAATGATTCGCCCAAATTCCACAGGATAAAATTATTTTACCTTTAAAATCGCCAAAATTTTAT
>ML787203.1:47905-58562 GCA_009831015.1 Picea engelmannii
TAAAAACTATATAAAATACTCATAAATTTGAATATTTTTACAAAAATATCGCCAAACATTTATAGTTGACATATGAAGGATTAGTAAGATTCGCCAAGGTTTCTATATTTTAAAATAAATTTCCATCCTTAAAATCATCCCCGTTTGACTCATTTTGATAGAGTGCGTTTATCTTGCGTTTGTGATAAACTTGGTTTCAGTGGGAACTTTGTGCTGGTGATTCTTATGTTGAAAGAGAATGAAAATCCATTCCAAAATGGATATTGAAAAATTTTAATGGGAAAAGATTTGAGCTATGGAAGCTCAAGATGGAGGACCTTGTTGTAGACAAAGAATAGTGGGTTGCTATGGATCCTGGTACTGCACCTATAGGTATGTCGACATGAGACTAGATGAAGTTGGAGAGGAAGGCAAATAGTACAATCTAATTGTGTTTTACAGATTCAGTGCTATTGAATGTCTCAAGAAAATCTATAGCCAATGTGTTATGGGATAAGTTAGGGACTTTGTATCAGTCCAAGTCCCTAGTAAACAAATGTTTGCTTCAAAAGAAGTTGTAACATCTAAGGATGAATGATGGAAAATTCATTATAGAGCATTTGAATGCCTTTAACACTGTGGTTTAAGTCAATTATTGTATGTTAATATTAAAATTTATGATGAAGATAAGTGCATTAGTTTATTGTATTCATTGTCAGATTCATGGGATAGTCTGGTTGTAGGTATTGGGAGTACTACAACCACATTAACATTTGATCATGTGGTTGCATTCTTTCTACAAGAATAAATGAGGTAGAAAACCATGGATAGTCAGAGAATTGATGCCTTATTTGTAAGAGGAAATTCCCTGGATAGAAATAAAAATAAGTCCTCTGGTGGGAGATCTAAATCTTCATGAAAATTCTTAAAGAAATGTTGGCAATATGGGAAAGTTGGGCATTTCAAGAAGGATTACAAATCAAAAAGTGTTGAGAGAGGGAAGGGATTTAATGATGTTCCTTCAATAGAAGGGAAAACTTCCTCAGAGGAAGGAGGGGATGTGTGTTTGGCTTCTTCAAGCACACATGTAGATCATGATGTGTGGTTGATCGATTCAGGTGATTCTTTTCATATGACTCCCCACAAGGAGTGGCTTTGTGAATATGAAAAGTATAATGGAGGTGATGTTTTCCTAGGAGATGAATCAACAACCAAAATCATAGGATGTAGAAAGGTCAAGTTGCAACTTAAGGATGGAAGGATTAGACCACTCCCTAGGGTTTTGCACATTTCAAAGATGGTTAGAAAATCGATATATGTAAATAATATGAGTGATGCAAGTGTAGATATTGTTATCAGATTAATCTGTAAATGCGGACATAAACAAATATCTCTAGATTCCATTGGAGACTATAACAAAACAGAACATAATGCACACTTTGTCTTAAACTTCATCATCATATCAACTAGTTTGATGAGTTACAAGTGACATACCTTTTAAACGACGCTTGTCATCGCTAGTGTTGTCCTTGTAGCTCATTCCTTGAATTTGCATAATAGTAAGCATGTCTAAGAATCACAAAGAAACAAATAAGAGGAATAAATATCTATATATTCTAATGAAGTCTATGTATATGATAAAGGAATTATACAATAGAAGACAAGATGCTTATATAGGGAAGCAATACATTACTTTATTAAGTGAAATAGAAAGTGGAGAATACAACCCATGCCTTGATGTTGCAAGGTCCCCTTTTGATGGCTCTTTGCTTCAACCCACACACCTTTGCTCCAAATGTCTTGAATAAAGAAGATCCACAATCTGACTTGAATAACTAAAGAAAAGCTCTCAAGCATAATTTGAAGTAGAACTCTCCATACAATTCTTAGCCTATTAAACCTTAGCATTTTCCATGAGAGATACATCTTTTTATAGTGTGAAAGAGAGATGGATGAGGAGATTAGGATGATCCCACCAAATCAGAGAAGCGAGTAAGATCCAAACCGATCGGAGGCCACCTCATATTCTATAAGATCCCCTTCTAGAACATTCATGAAATTTGACTTTTCCCAGGCTTTAAGCATCGTTGCACCCTACATAATTAGAATCATGTGACAGCATTGCAGTCCAGGTATAGTGCAAGATGAGATGATCAGGCATCATCGCACCCTATGTATTTAGTAGGATGTGATGACCTTCCTTCATATGGTTTTTGGCAGAGGAAAGTAAATCACTTTTCCCATGGAGAAAGTCTCTTTTAATATTTTTTAGGGAACATGCACACATGTTTTCAGGTGATCACAGAGGTGACCAAAATAATGTATAATAGAATGCTCCCCAAAGTATGAAGCTGGAACTCATGACAACTAAAATACTTTGTAGAATGTGTGTGTCGAAAACAAGGAGTGCATCGATCAGGAACCTAGAAACAAACAAGCATCTGTATAATATCATACCATTTCCGAGGTAGGCATTCCCATGCTCAGACTACAAGTGAATCTAATCATAAGTTTCAAGCGAGTCGTGGCCACTAAACATACACTGTGGATCCATGTTATCATGATTCAACATAGCCACCAAATCTACACTGTGGATCTATGCTCTAAAAGAATTTAAATTCAGACATGGACACGAGACATAAAAAGTGGATCTATGTGTCAATACAAATCATAAATACTCCATCGTAACTTGGATCAAAATGATAAGATCCAGGGTCTTCATATCCATCGCCTCTAAGTACGAATCTATCCATGTGATTATAGGTTTTGAAGTCGAACATGGTAGAAACCACTTGATTACCGATCATTAATGAAAACTGTTAATAAGTGTGAATGAAATCACCATTTATGTCAATGAATCCCAAGGTACCCCAGTACAATCCAACGAATGTGGATAATTGAGTTGAAGTTGAACACTCGATGGAATCTTCCAATCAGGGGCCAATGATGTGAACCCACTGTTGAAAGTGAAGAAACTTGCCATTGAGACATGCAGGCTCTAAGGTACTGAATGATTTCTAAGTATTTTTCCCAGATAATGTGTTGAAGTCAATAGGAAAAGACTCATCACAGGAGGGCCTTGATGTATCCCCCATCAATGACACGAAATATATAATGAAGTTGAGGTAGATCAGAGTATGAAGTGATTCGAAACTGACATAGGGAAGGTTGACATGGTAGATGATTTATAACTGCAGATGGCCAACTCAATAGAAGGCTTGTTTAGGTTGGACTTATCTTAAACATATGAATGAAACAACAATGGTCTTGGCATAATTGACTCAAGGAGGACCCAACATATGAATTTGTGGATGGTCAAATGAGAGAAAAATGAATTTCCCAACCCGAATACAATGATGAAAGGGGGGTGTCATGTTTAAGAGCAACTATTACTACCACTAACACAAATACATAGACACATTTCTTACTAATTCCCCCCCACCATTTCTGGCGAGTACTTGTTTATTTTTACGCAAGCTTGAGGAGGATAACATATGCTTGTTGATGTAAGCTCATCCTTTGGATGAGTCCCTTGGAGTATGTTTAACGAACCCTAAGAAGGAGTGGTTCAATCCCATATGGGTCTTTCGATGTTTGTTTAATGAGTCCAAGGAAAGAAAACTCAGGGGTTTTTCAATTTTAAAGAGTCTAAAAAACACATAAAGAGAAATCCATTAGGTCCTTTTTCGTAAATTAATTTGATGAGACCGAAAAAGTGATAATCTACTGCTCATCAGATGTTTTCTTCAAATAATTTTACAAGCGTGAAAAGAACAAGGTTGCTCGACAATCTTTTCATTTTTAAGGAGTGTGAAAATAGCTTAAAGGATACTCCAAAGGTTTCGTTTTTCATGTCACCATTACGAGTTCGAAAAAATGACAAAAGACTACTCAATTACATTCTCATGGTCTCATGAGCGTGAGAAATAACTAAGACTATGCTCGGAGTTTTTCTTGAAAAACCCTAAAAGGATCTGTACATGCGACAAATATATAAAAACAAACCAAAAAGTGGACCCTTGTTCCAACGTTCCACTTCTAGACTTTTTCAATTTGTGAAAATCAACCACTTGTAAAGTTTTTAGGACTTTAGGGTTTCGAAAATAATATACAAATGAAAAGTAATAAAAGTTAATAAAATAGGTAAAAAACCACATTTCACTATTTCATTTGTAAATTCACCCAAATATTGCTCCAAAGCCCTTTTTCACCTTGATTTTCAACTGCTGATTGCAGAGTTCATGATGGGTCATTTCACGAATCGTCTTCGCAGAAGAGGTAATCTCCGTCTCCTTCATCTTTTCACGGTTTAAAAATTGATTTTCATTGGCTAAAATCATGTCTTGGGTTGATTTTAAGGGGTTACCCATGCGTTGTGGTCATCAAAGGTGCCCTATATTGGGACCTGCGACCCTAAAGGTAGGGTACGACGATGCCGCACTGTGTGAATGCGCAAGCCTGCGACGTTCGCAGCCCAAAAAATGAATCCAACAAGAAAAAAACCCCAGGAAAAATTTAATGTGTCTAATCCCATCTTATGGTTCCTTGGCAGGTATTACTTGGTAAAAATGTTGGAATAGCACGAACGAGAGCACGAATAAGAAGATTACTTCATCAGGAATGACCCAGGAACAATTATGGCCCTCTGGCAGTGTGGGCTACTGAAATTCTTCAAGATTCACGGAATGAGGGCTCAACTGAGACTACTTGAGTACCTAGTTCACATGTGGGATGTGAACAAGTAGGCATTTCATGTGGGTGTCCACACACTCACCATAGATATCGAGGATATCTATTTCCTAATAGGATTATCTTGTTGTAGTTCATGGGTGACACTTACAGGTAGCAGGGGAGGTGGTGAACCTATGAACTACTACATTAGTCATCATTGTGTGTTGGGAACCAAGAAACATAGAGGTAAGGTCGCTATCAGGGATGTCCAATATTTTCCTTTACAGACTATCCTCTATACTATTACTCGCATGGAATGGAGTGTAGCTCCCCACATGGCTCTACAGATCCATTTTCAATATGCATTAGAGTGTATGGAGCCTCGATTCTTCAACTGGTGTGAAGGGGTCCTTAAAATCATGAAGAAACAAATTACCAAGTGCATAAGTGGTGGGTTGAAACAATTCAGATACAGGTCTATTTTGGTATCCTTCTTCCTGAAAAGGGTCCCAGTCTTACACTTGTAGGTAGAGTGGGGTATACTTGCTCCATAGGATCTGAGGATGAAGAGGTGGGTAGTTCTCATGACATGACATGGAGGCGGTCACATTGTCAGGTATAACGATGTCTTCTTCGAATGGATGAGAACTCATAAGATCCCTTCTCCAACATCTCATAAGATCCCTTCTCCAACACTCATTTCACAATATAAGGACCCCGCTACATGGGCTCGAATTTACCAGCCCCTAGCAAATCACGATATTTCTTGTAAAGAAGAACTAGATCACCTTCAGAAAAAACATGTGGCTTGAAATGCTTGTCATATTGGGCTTTAACACGTTTTTTTTCTGAGATTAAATGACTAAGGAAACATCACAATGGGTTTCATCTAATTGCATCAAATACAAAAGATGCTCCTCTTCAACAGAGGTGTTAGGGAGAAGTTCGACGCCTAGTTTCAAAGATGGTATTTCACTTTTAATCGACAAAATTTCTTCGATACCATATACTAATTGGAAAGGTGTGAATCCCATGGTAGACTTAACGGATATCTGATAGGCCCATAATGATGAGAACAACATGGTGTGCCAATTTGAATTATGAATTCCTACTGTTCGTCGAAGCATAGTATTGAGAACTTTGTTAATTGCTTCAACATGTCCATTGGCCTGCGGATAATAGGGGGTTGAGTTTTCATGGAAAAGACCCAACTTCTCAGTAAGTTTAGACATCGGGAAATTATGCAAATGGATACCGTGATCAGTAACGATGGCTTGAGGGACACCAAATCTAGTAATGACATGATTGATAATGAACAACGCTATAGTTTTTTCGGTATTATCAAATGTAGGCATCGCCTCGACCCATTTAGTGAAATAATTCACAACTACAATAATGTATCCATGCCCCCCACCGAGTGAGGGTTACATGTCTTGAAATCAATGCCCCATTTAGCGAATGGACCAACAAAAACTACAGGGTGAAGAGGAGCAATGTGATATCAGATCTTATTGTTATAGGTTTGACAAGCATGACATTTTTGGATGGCAGTAATGCAATCCTTAAACAACGAAGGCCAAAAATAACCAGCGCGTAAGTTATTTTGGGAAGTGGCATTGATCCAGATTTTATGAGCAAAAAAAAATGACTATAGATTATTACCAGATGCTTAACATAGAATAATAGAGATACAGTAAAACTGGTTTTCTATTCAATAAGGAAATAAGCTGAAACTGTAAAATGCAGCGCAAAACAAGCTTGTTGGAATGGTGGTGGCTTATCTTTGAGAAGAGATGTGACGTCTATGCTCATTCGCAAGAAGATGATTATAATGAGGCTCTCAAGGAATTTTTACAATAAACAGGAGTTTCAAAAACCCTAAACATCCAAAAACCTAACCCTAGGAGATGAAGTGCCAAAAGTCATGTGGGCCCCATTTGGGTAAGTCAGTACATCAACTTCTTGGGGTCGTAACTTTTGCATATGATCTCCTTTTTAGGTGTATGATATCCCATTGGAAATATATATACAAGGACTACAACAGTTGCACCGCCTGCAACATACCCCAACAATGTCGTTTAGGGCCTCAAAACGGCTCCGGAAGTTAAGGACCCGAAAACTGCTAAAAATAGTAAATTATCAAAATTGCTAGAAAGTTGTTTTGAGCCAGCTGGAAAAGATGGCTGGCCACCGATATCCACCTGGATCAGGCATACCCAGAAATATGACCGCTACATGATCCAGAGTGACAGTCATTCAAAGCTTTCTCAACTTCATCGTAGGTGAGACATCGTCGAAATATGGAATTAATACCATGATGGTAAATGGTATCACCAAGAATGTTGTATTGACGGGCTTGATATTGTATACGATGATGATCCACACTCGAAAGATCAGGCCAAAAAGTTTGGGTTTGGAGATAGATGATAATATCTCCATACCATATGTCATCAGAATTGATCAGAAAGAGGGATTTGTCAGGTAAGGAATCCTTTGCCACATTTTTTGTCTCAGTAGAGGGTAGGTCACATATCAATTTGGCAAAAACCAAAGACTTCTTTGACTTGGCATGCTCAAATTCCAAGTCAAACTCCTGGAGAATAACTATCCATTTAGAGTACTTGCCCCCTTGAAATTGTAGAGAAAGGATATGTTGCATGGGGTTGCAATTGGAAATGATTGTGGTTTTGCGTAACAAGATGTAGTGACAAAAATGTTGAACAACTTAAACAGCTGTCAAGGCTAGTTTCTCCACATGTAAATATTTGGTTTCGGTAGTCATGAGACTTCAACTCAAATAATATATCACATGTGAATCATGTGAATCATCCTCTTGACTAAAACCATAACAATGGTAGAGTCCGAAGCAGCTAGGTACATGAAATAATCTCGGTTATAGTCAGGGGGAAACAATAGTGGTGTATGGGTTAAGGCAAGTTTCAAAGCCTCAAAAGATTTGTTTGCAGTATCATCCCATACAAAATCATAACCTTTCTTGAGAAGCTGAGTAAATCCTTTCATTAATTCAACATAATTGGGAATGAATCAATGCAAAAAGTTTGCCTTCCCTTGCAAACTTTGGAGCTGGCGTAATGTGGAAGGAGGAGGTAAATTAAGAATAGCCTCAACCTTCAAGGGGTCTACCCGAATCCCATGAATAGACATGATAAAACCAAGAAGTCGGCTGGATTCCATACAAAAAACACATTTGTGTGGATTCAAACGTATGTGCTAATAATGACAACATAGGAAAATGGCCCGTAAATGTGTCGGGTGATCTTGACAACACATGGAATGCGCTGGTAGATCGTCTAGATAGGGTTGTAAAATGTTCTTAATGTCATGAAAATCGTAAGACATAGTGTGTTGAAAATTCGCCCCAGCATTTTTTAGACCAAAAGGAAGTTTCTGGTATGCGAAGGTTTCCCAAGGGAAAATAAAAGTAGTATTGTGTTGATCCGCTGGTAAAATATTGATTTGATTATAGTAGGAGAAACCGTCCATCAAGGAGAATATTTCATTCTCGGTGTAGTCGTCAACGATCTGGTCAATGAAAGGGGTTGGATAATTGTCTTTGGGACAAGCTTTATTGATATCCCTATAATCTACAGAAACATGGATCATGCCTTATTTCTTGTTTACTGGAACAAGATTGGACACCCAATCGGTCAAAGCCACAGGATAGACATAGCCATCTTTGAGAAGTTTTTCAACTTCAAGCTTGATAGAAACAACTTTATGTGGATGTACTAGGAAAAGTCTCTGTCGAATGGGTTTAGCATTTGGGTAGATCTTAATCTTATGCACAACAATATCAGGATCAATGCCTGGCATTTCTTCGTAACTCTAGGAAAAAACGTCACGAAATTATTGGAAAAGGGATTTATAAGTGCAAACCTCATCAATATAACATGAGGCACTGATATGAACATTTTCCATGATGCTGGGTTTAATAAAGATGTTAAGAGAAATGATAGGTGAAATTTTACTCAAGTTCCCTTCATACAAAACATCGTGTGTTGACTCAGGAACAAAATAAATAACAACAACGGTAGATGAAGTTGAAATTCGTTGATAACTCTCTATGGTCTCTTGTTCTAGGAAGAGAATAGAACGATGATGCCCATCGTCCCATGGAGTATCTTCCATAGACATGACCGAAATGATCGTCTCATCAATATGAAAGATCACATGGAACGGATTGAGAGATGTATCACAGAGAGAAGGAGGAGAGGAAGTTTCTAATTGAATAGCTTGATAAGCTAATTCGACTAGACTAAAAGGCATTTTGTCACCGTAATGAAGATAGTCACCAAAGTTAGGTACTATCCATGGGTCATAAGACTCAGGGGTTTCACGAATAGAGGTTGAGATCATGTTAATCAAGGTGACAAAAGGAGGAGGAATATCGAGTGGTGGGATAGGAAAAGTGCCCATCAAGGTTGAATATTTTAAAAGACCCACACCGACATTCTCATAACCGAGAGGTGTTTTCAAGATAAAAGGTACGTTTCTAGTACATGAATCATAATTAAAGAAATCCATTTGGTCAACAGTAATGACCTTTCCTTGGTGCAGGAAACGTAACACATGGAAAATGGTAGACACAACTACGTGCATGGAATCAATCCAACTATGACCAAGTAGAAGGTTATAATCAAGAGGTGCATCAAAGAAATCAACCTTAACATTTACCGATTTACCTTCTAACGTAATAGAAAATGAAGGAAGAACACCGTAAGGTTTAAACCCCATACCATTAAAATATTTAAGAGTATTGTGTGACTCGGTAAGGGAAAGAGAGCCAATAGCTTTCCAACAAGTAACAAACATAACGCAAGTTGAGGCTCCTTCATCAATAATAGTTCGACAAATATTCTTGTTTTCCACAACAACTTGGATCTGAAACTCTAATTGAGGAGGAAGCCTTGGAATATGATCTTCCAAGTCAAAGATTATAAAATTGGTATCGGTAGGATCAATTCCACCAATAGCCTTTAACAACGACTTTCATTGAGTAGGAAAACTTTGAAGGACTTCGAGAGCTGACATCGCAGAAGGTGCTTGCGCAAGGTCTTCTACAATACTGTAGTTTTGGGAAACACGTGCGTGAGGATTAAATGAAGAATTTCAAACAATGCTTTTGGGAGGAGGATGAAGAACTGTATCTAGGCCTGGTCATTCGAGATGAAGAGGACCATTTGGAGGTGAAGTTGGGGGAGGAGGTTGAACCAACAAAGGTGGTAAATCATCAACTTTCTCTTTCGAAGGAGAATAATCTTTGGCTCGAGTTGCGACTGCAAATTTGTTCTTCTTGGAGTCACCAGTACACATAAGCACATAAGACATGGTAAATGGATAAGGTTGGTCATGAATGACCAATTGGGCCTGCTACTGGGAAGGAAATGATTGTGACAAGACGACGGGTATAGAGGGCTTCCCAGTCCCTTGTAGGAACTTAGTAACCTTGACATGTCGTGGACAATATTTCGTATAATGGTCATCACCACAAATAAGGAAAGGGTAACGAGGTTTACATTTGTCCTTGTCATCAATGGGCTGTGTTTTGGGTTTCTCAGATTGTTGATTATTATTTTTTCCCTCCTTATTCTTACCCTTCCCTTTGTTTTTATTTTGATTTTTACCAGTAGGTGTAGATTGAACCGAATTAACTTTAGAAGTTTTACTGGAAGAAGGAGTAGGAGTATGAGTATTTTGTACATTAGAAGTGGTAGACTTGGGATTGGTATGACTAGCTTGTGTAGACTGTGTCTCAGTATGAAAGGTGCCAATAACACCATCAACAACATGAGAATCTATTGGACGTGTTGGGGTAGGTGTTATCCACATTTTTGGTTATCAAGATGATAATATGATTATGTCATGATGATGGAAGATCAAACTCTTCATTAAGAACATTTTCTAGAAGAAGGTTACACTTGTCATTTTCTCAAAATCATATTTTGAAAATAGTTCGCAGGCTGCATACATACTCTCTTGCGGGAAT
>ML787203.1:73792-90582 GCA_009831015.1 Picea engelmannii
CTGTAGACAAAATGAATTCCATCCGCCTTGTTCTTGCCCTTGCCGCCTCACATAAATGGGAGGTCCATTAGATGAATGTTAAATATGCCTTCTTGCATGGTGATTTGAAAGAAGAAATCTACATGGAACAACCTCCTGGTTATGTCCAAAATGAATCTAGCCTTGTTTGTCACCTCAAGAAATCTCTTTATGGTCTCAAGCAAGCTCCCCGAGCTTGGTATGCCAAAATGGATAGCTTTCTTATTGCCACTGGATTCTCTAGATTCCATTTTGATCCTAATGTCTATACCAAGAAAGTAGGAAACCATCTCATAATCCTTGTCCTTTATGTTGATGACCTTATCCTTACTGGTAGTGACTCAAAAATTTTAAACCATGTGAAAACCAGCCTTAAGAAGAAATTTGAAATGACAGACTTAGGATTTTTCCACTATTTCCTTGGCCTCCAAGTTTTTCAAAATAATGAAGGAATTTTTCTTTCCCAGTCTAAGTATGCTTGTGACCTTCTTCGTCGCTTTCACATGGACGATTGTAAACCATCCCCTTCTCCCTTCCAGTATGGAGTCAAGATTTCTGCCACTTGTACTTCTCCTGAAGTTGATGCCACCCTGTATCGTTAGTTAGTTGGTAGCCTCTTATACTTGACTCATACCTGTCCTGATATTTCCTTTTCTGTTGGTCTTGTTGCCCGATATATGCAAACACCCCATGAAAGCCATTGGAAAGTAGCTAAAAGGATAATTCTCTATGTTCATGGTACTATTCAGTTTGGGATACATTACAGTTCATGGGGGACTCCCTTATTGGTTGGTTTCACTGATTCAGATTGGGCTGGCGACCCCGATGATCAGAAGTCTACTGCAGGTTATGTTTTCAGCCTTGGTTCAGGACCTGTCACTTGGGACTGTAAGAAACAACAGGCTATTGCACTTTCTTCAGTCGAAGTAGAGTACCGAGCAGTGGTAAATGCAAGTCAGGAAGCCCTGTGGCTTTGACAGATCCTTTCAGAGTTTGGATTCCAGCACCAACATCCGACCAGACTTTGGTGTGACAATCAAAGTGCCATCAAGCTCGCCAAAGACCCAGTTCAACATCAGTGTAGCAAACACATCGAGCTACACATGCACTTCATTAGAAAGCTTATTCATGATCAAGTTATTGAAGTGCTCTTTTTCCCTACATAAGATCAAGTTGCAGACATTTTCACAAAGTCTCTTACAGAAGTGAAGTTTTCCGAACTTCGATCTATGCTAGGAGTTTAGGAAGCTGTCATTAAGGGGGGATAGGCTCTAATGCCACCTTCCTTCTCCTATTGTGTCATTATTGTAAATCCTTCAATCCTATCCCAAGTTGTTCTTAAGGAGGGATGTTAGGATATTTAGACACTTAGGAGTTAGTTAAGATCTACTTGGTCTAATATGTCGTTAGGTAAAAGTGTGTTTCTTTAGTATGCATTAGTATGCATTTGTAGTTAGCAAATCCGACGGTCATGATATGTTCCCGACATAGAGTGATCCAACGGTTCATACTCTCCTCGATCTTAATGGCCATTGATCCTTGGCTTAACACCCGATTGGTCCATGATCTCCATTTAAAGAGCATGGAGGGTCATTTGCCGATGATTGATTGTGAGAAAATCTCTTGTAAAATCTCTCTGTAATATTTTTATTTGCATTAATAAACTGCTCCAAGTGGCCGCGTTGGCTGGGGCCATGGATGTTTCCCCATAGGGGTTTTACCATGTGAAAACATCGGCGTGTTGATCTTTGATCTAGTTATGTGAGTGGTTACTGAAGGTGTTCGTCCTCTGTTGGAATACTCGTGTTGTCGAATAACTTCGATGATCATGACGTTTATATTGGCAGGAAATGATAGACTCTCTGAATGGTGTTTGGGTGTTAAGGTCCTAACCTGCACATAGGTAGATCAATGCATTTGGATGTAATAAAGGTCAATATTAATAAGGCCTTTCAATAAAATAGAATAAGGAAGATGTAAGAAGACGTAATAGAATCTTCTGCTTCTAGAAGGATCTTCCTCTAGATGCTTCTCCTAATGGACATATTTAGTATAAATAAGGGTCGAGGGTATGAAAACCCTAGCTGGGAGATTATTGTAACAGAGCGCTACTCGATTGGAGGTTGCCCCCTCGAAGAGGCTTGTGAACATTTCTTTCTGAATCAAAGTTCTATTTCTATTGATGTTCTTATATCATTTCTGTGTTATTGTGAAGATTATGCTGGATATTTTACTGTTATTTTTCCATTTCTAGTATTTTATTTTTGTTCTGCATACTTTATATATCTGGTATCTTGAAAGTGGTATCAGAGCACTTTCCTTGGTAGAAATTATGGGTATCTTTTTTCAAGGTAGAGACGTATTTCGGTGTCTTTAAGCCATAGAGATCTGTCATTACGCACATAAACCTGCGGTTGAGAGATTCATACACGCAGAAAATACAAGTGGTTCTTAAGCGCACATCTGCTGGCTACCCTTGTAACCCCTATTGGTACCCCTTCGAGTGGTAGCGCATCAGAAAAAACCTGTGTATAGATTGGCCTAGATTTCCTGAAGCCCTCTTTAGATAAACCTATTGGTCGTCAGACTGCTATAGTGTCACTGAGAACAACACTTGGGAAGATACTCTCTAGTACTTGGGTAGTAATGTAGTATGGCTAAGGGTATGGTCTATCCTCCTTAGTTAGTTCCCTAAGATATTGGGCCAAGTACTACTGCTGGACCCCGCACATATATTAGAGACCTATAGAACAGGGCAAATCCTTGTCTGTAGAAACCTTGAATACCTAACCCTTGGGGAACATAAACATAAACATAAACAAATTATATCGGCAAGATCTATTGCCGCACATCTGTGTTCGGGTTTCCAAGTAAATACACATTTCTTTCTGGTTCAGAATTTGGGGATTTCAGCACTGCAACATTCTTCAGACCAAAGTATAACCCCGCAGTTGTAAAAAAAAAAAAAAAAAAATCTGGAATTTTTTTCACCAATATTTGAGACCTATTCCATTAGATTCATCTCTTCTCCCTTATCACATCCATCCATATCATTTTTTTGCAAAAATTTCTGAGTCCACCCGCTCCCTTTTCAGTTCACCCGTCCTCATGGCCCATACCTGTAGCCAAGAACTAGAGTCTTTCTTCAACACCTTGCAATCTGGTTTCCTTGAGACCCAACAAGAAGTGCAACAACTCAGTGCTACTATTGCCTCCCATGATACATCCATCAATACCACCATAAATGCATCTGTAAATGTAGTCGTGCAGTCCGCAATGGCGGAAGTCAAACATGAACTGACCACCCATATTGAATCTGTCTTTTCATCACTCTGCACCAAACTCAAGATCCCTACCGATGACTCTTTTCCTGATGTACATACAAAGACTGAAGGTGAAACTTCTTCCCATTTCTTTCAGCCCCATCACTTTCAACGAGACATACGCATTCTGTGGGTGGATGTAACCAAATTTGATGGCTTGGACCCTACTGGTTGGGTCACCCAAATGGAACATTATTTCTCTCTCTACAACATTACATATGACTTGGCCAAACTCCGGTATGGTGTTCTCCATCTAGATCAAGAACGCTGGCAATGGTGGAAATGGAGAAAAAATTCCCGTCAAGGGTATATTGCTTGGACCCAATTTGTGACTAAGCTTTATGAATGCTTTGACACTGACACCAACCATTTGGGCCATTTGACAAAATTGAAGCAATTAGGCACAGTAGAAGAATTCATAGCTACATTTGAGCGCCTAGCTTTTCGAACAGAGGGCATGACTGATGCTTTCTTTCAAGAGTGTTTTATTAGTGGCCTCAAGAAGGAGATTTGGGCCCATGTCCTCATGGTTCGACCTACAACTTGGGTGGAGGCTACTGAAAAAGATAAAGAAAAACAACAAATTGTTTCCTCTCAAAACCGTAATCCTTCCTTTATCCCTCACCCTAAACCAGTAAACCCCACTACTCCCTCCACCCCATTAAAGATCCAAAAATTGACCAGGGATGAAATGGCTGAACGCCAAGTCAAAGGCCTCTGTTATAATTGTGATGACAAATATTTCCTAGGCCACAAATGTAAGGAACAAAATCTTTTTATGGACATCTCTGAGGATATTCCGGAAGAGGATGTTGACACTCCCCTTGTGCCTGAGTCACCAGAGATCACTGACATAAACTCTCCCTCCGACCCTCTCGAAGTGGAACCGATCATTTCTCTCAATTCTCTCACCGGCTTCTCTGCCCCCCAAACCCTCAAGTTAATTGGTTACATCAAGCACCGAAAGGTCATAATTCTGGTTGATAGTGGAAACACCCACAATTTTATTCATCGTTGCATTTCCCAAGAAACCCATTGCTACATCCATGCTGTCAACAATTTTGAAATCATGATTGCCAATGGTGGTTCTATGAAATGTAGCGGGCGTTGTGAAAATGTGTGTCTCCAAATCGATGACTACCACCTAAAATCACATATGTTTGCTATTGACATGGGCGGTTGCGACATTGTGTTGGGTGTAGACTGGCTAAGGACTTTGGGTCCCATTCTCATGGATTTTTAGAACTTAACCATGCAATTCAACCAAGGAGACCACCAATATAAATTCCAAGGCATCACTGTTGGTTCACCTGAGGTCATCAGTTCTCATCGCATGGAAAAACTGCTCAAAAAAGGTCATTCTGGTGTCATTGCCCAACTACATGCCATACAAGCCACAGAGACACCCCCAGTGTCCCAAGATCTCCAAGCCCTCCTTTCTAAACATCAAATGGTATTTTCCGCTCCCCAAGGACTCTCTCCTTCCCACAGTGTTCATGATCATTCCATTCCCCTTGTCCCAGGAAGCCTTCCATATCGCCACCCCTTTGCAAAAAAAAATGAAATTGAAAAAATGGTCCAGGAACTCCTTACTGTCGACATCATCCGTTCTAGTACGAGACCTTACTCCTCTCCAGTTGTCATGGTACTGAAGAAATAAGGTTCTTGGAGAATGTGTCCTAACTTCCGTGCTCTCAACAAACTGACCATCAAAGACAAATTTCACATTCCTGTCATTGATGACCTCCTGGATGAATTGAATGGTGCCAAATTCTTTACCAAACTTGATCTTCGCTCGGGCTATCGATAGATACGTATGAAAGAGGCCAACATTCCCAAGACCGCCTTTCGCACTCATGAGGGCCACTATGAGTTTTTGGTCATGCCCTTTGGTTTGTGTAACGCCCCCTCCACCTTCCAGAGCCTCATGAACCATGTATTCCCCCCTTTTCTCTGTCATTTTGTCTTAGTTTTCTTTGATGATATCCTCATCTATATAAAAACCTGGAAAAACCATCTTACTCATGTGGATCAAGTTCTCCGCCTACTTTCTCAGCACCAACTTTTCCTGAAATAGTCCAAATGTGCTTTTGGTGCCTTAGAAGTAGAATACTTGGGTCATCTATGTTGCGCCTCTTCCGCCACCTTAGTGAGAAAAATAGAGGTGCTTGCAAGCTTAGTTGGGTCTGTTGAGTAGGACAACTGGAAGGAAAAGAGTTAGGGAAAGAAATAAAAGAATACAATTAATAAATAAACTAGGAAATGCAATAAAAACTAAAATCATGAGCATAGGGACATAGAAACAAAAAGAACCATAAGACCCATGTGACCAATGTTGAGGCTGATCTATTAGTGAAACAATACACCAAGAAGAAAGGGGACTATGAGTCCCTTCTTCCTCCAAGGGAGGGCTCTTGGACCCCCACTAGCTAGCTCTTCTTACAACAAAGAAAAATGGAAAATGATGAAAGAACTCTTTAGAAATCCACTCAATGGGTGAGATGGATTGTCCAATGCAATGGTGCCAATATGAACTTGACAAGGATGGAGTCCTCAAGACAATAGAGGCAGCATAACATTACTTTGAATTTCTTGAAAAATGAGGTGCATCCATGGCCTTTTTATAGCATCCCTTTGAGCTATTGTTTAACTGCTTTGTAGTGTGAAAAGAGGCTAATTAGGGCATTTTTAGGTCTTTGACCAGCCATCTAGTCGAATCTAGTCCAGATTTGAGGGTCAAATCGGCTTGGGAGCTGAACCATAAGTGGGTGGGAGGCCAACAACTCTCATAAATGCGTTGTTTAGCAGGTGCATGGATTTTTGTGATAACAGTCGCGCATCGTGCGCCTATGATCAATTTCTGCATTCCTGTTCCGCGCATGTGCGCGTGCGCCCAATGTCTGCATAGCGCCCTTCATTTTTTCACTACTTTGTATAGTTTTTGACTCTTTTATGAATGCTTTGGTATTAATCTAGGTCCATGGATGACTTCATGACTGTTTTACGATGCTGAGTTCTTGTAACCATGTATGGATGAAATTTCAGTGATAACAGATGCCCCCTGATGGATGAGGTTAGGAGTAGATGTATAGCCGAAATCCATCAATGTTTCTTCGACTGAGAATGTTGTTGTAAGAGAGACAAATAGTGGGACTGGCCAGAGCGATCCATTGGAGGAAAAAAGGAACTGGTAGGACCCGACCTTCCATGAGGTGTGTAAAATAGAAAACTGTGTACAAACGAGGTGGGCATGCCCCATGCTTATGTCATGTAACTCCAAAAAAAGATGACTGAAGTGTTGTTGTAGACAACTGCAGTGCCATCGGGGGTGGTCATGATAAAGGCAGAAGAAAATTTTGCAGATGAACATACTCTGAATAGTAGGCAGTGATCGCGGTAATAAGTATCACCGATTATGTGGGCATTGATAGCCCAACCAAGTTTAGAGGTCTTCAGCAAATGAAAGAACTAACAGCAATATTCGCAAAGTAAGACCCACCGTAACATGAGAAAGAGTTGGCGTCGAATGTTATGGGGGTCAACGACAATAGGGAGAAATGGTGTTTCACCTTGTGCCGTTCGATATCTCTCATTGGGTGGATAATGAGAATCAAGATACTGTCACCCTCCTAGAAAACTGTGTTGATGTCGACAAAAAGGGGGACGTGACTCCCAGAAGCAAATGGCTTCGTGAAATCTACTAGGTGAGGTGAGGAAGTGGAGGAGGTACATGGACGAAGTCAATATGTGGGAAGACTCAAGACTTCCCTTGGTTGGAGTATGTGTGAGATAAAATGTGGCCGCAACCGTTCAATGAGGTCGAGTGTCGGGGGGACGACAAGATCAGGGATAATTTGTGCCAGAGGCAGGACAAGGTGAACAAATTCAGAGGGTAGAGGTAAGTGGCATGTGGGATACTCTAAAGATATGGACAATGCCAACAAGGGTGGATGAGAAGTAGTGCTCCAACCAAGGGTGACATGGGTTGCGGTTGGCCAAAAAGAGAAGTAAGGTCGCCGAAAGGTGACGACAAAAAGGTAATGTAACGACTAAAAATAAAGGCATTTGTACAATAAATAATGAATATTTGGGGGGAAGTGTACAAATACAGAAACGGGTGCCCCAGTGTGAGATGGTGGGCCTGTGTAGGGCCTAATTTGCTTGGAGAACTGATCAAGGGTGGGGGCCCCATGGGTGGGTTTTTGTATGAGGTAGGTGAAATGAAGGGAGATTTGGAGATGGGTAGATGGAATGTGGATGAAATGGAGGGTTCATGCTACTGTGGATGTGCAACCCAACCATAGAATTGTGGAGAGATAATCTGGGAGTCCATTGGGAAAGCTAGCAAAATGAGGAGAAGGGTTATGTGGTTGATTTGCGACATGATGTAAGACTGTCAGGGCTCCCATCCCTAAAGGGTTTTAAAAAATAGCATGAGTGTCAAAAAGTGCAAAAGGGTGCTATGAATGGGTCAACTCATGTGGGTAAGAGTGCTACTAGGTGACAGTACCGAAGGTGAAAATGGAGGTGTTGGTACTGCAGAGTCAGAAATGGGGGTCCTAGAGGCAAATGTCAGAGGGTGTGACTGAAGATGCAAGTGAGATTAAGAGGGAATGACTACATGTCAGTGTTGAGTATATACTTGAAGGGGTTGTGTGGATGTAGGATGACCAAGTACCTGCACACATGAAAACCAAATACCCTCCGTGAACAATATCTGAAAAGAATCAAACATATGCGCATGGATACCTGAGTGTGTCATGGGCAGATGATTTGCAAGGAAAACGGGCAAATGATCACCAGAGGGAAATGTTTGTATAAGAGGCCGAAGGTGGTTCGGAAGACAGAGCTTATGGGCTCTTTTACCAAAAAATGAGAGTGGAAAAAGGGCTTAGATATGGATGGTGGGACCATAATGCCATCCTAGTGTTACTGACACTATGGATGATCGGGCGGTAATTTGGGGGGAGGACATGTACTTCCCATTTGCTTGAGGAATGATGAAGAAGTATAATGAATCACATTCACAAGAGAATTGGTATGGAGTGTCAGAGGAAACTCAGGAAGATATGTGTGGTGTACCGTGGCCAATGTGTGGCAGACATATGGGATAGATGGGAAATGGTGTGTATAATGGCCATAATATGAACATATGGTGCAAGCGAATTTGGTGCGTAGCCCTTTGCTACTTGAGTTAGGGGAGGTAGCGGTAGTACTTTCTATAGTGGCAAGCAGTGATGGTGTTGGATTGAGGGGAATTAGGTTCCGTAACTCAGGTAGAGATGGGCATTTGTGGGTTGGGTGTCCATCTTTCTCACATAGCACACAAGGAGGTTGGATGCGTGGGTGGAGTGGAGCTGTGGGATATTTCTTCTTTTTCCTGCCCCCAACTATGGCAGGGAGGTTAGTGAGTGGGGGTGTAGTGGGAGTAAGTATGGGAATCATCATGGGGATTCCTTCTTTTTGGGGGGGAAGGGATGGTTGAGGAACCATCTCTGGTGGATGTAAATACCAAACTGGAATTGCCAACACCATATTAGGGAGAGTAAGCGTTGTGGCTACTTGGAAAGCTTGTATGCCTAGTGGAGGGTAAAAGAAGGGGGTTTGAGTAATGGTTTGGGGAACTGTCTCCCAAACTGGGATATGGCCCTAGGGAGAGGTGAACTTGTGAATTGGTGGAGTCGACGAGTTCACAGGAGGCTCATGAGGGGGGAGCTCTGCGACTAGTGGGACGTCAGATATGATAGAAGCCTTCCTAGGAGGAAGGGTATCCTCCATGTCAGTTCCTTTAGAGGAAACTACACACACTTGTGATGAAAAAGATGGGTTTAGGAATGGTGTTGTTCCCTGACAAGTGCCCAACATGGGTGGGTCTTGGAATAATCTAGGGCCGATGTTGGCAAATGGAAATTTATTCGGGCTAATATGAACAAGGGGGAGGATGTTATCGATGCTGGAGGAATGGTTAGGCTCATAATGTGTAAGTTGGTCGATGGTTACGATCTTCCCATTATGGGGGAACATCATCGTACGAAACACAGAAGAGGCGACCACCTTCATAGCATACATGTAGTTGCGTCCGAACAAGATATTGTAATCAAGCTAGGCATCGATAACTTCAATGTGAATGAGGATGGTTTTGCCCCCAAGTTCTATGGGGACATTTTGGCAAAGCCTTGTGGAAGATGTTGGTCAACCATCATAAGCTCAAAGGGTGATGGTAGAGGGTATTGGCTCAGGGGAGCCAATTTTTTGCCATACGTCTTTAGACATGATGCAGGTGGCTGCACCTTCATCGATGATACATAGATAAACTGTGGTGTGCCAGATCTTAACTGGTATCTGGAAGGATACTTAGGCAGGAATATGTGGTTCTCCTTTATCTGAATCAAATGTGATCAGTTGTGTGTCAGCTGTGTCGAGTGCCCCCAAGGCAGAAAGAAAGGATTTTCTCTGTGATGGGTAGGTTTGGAGGACCTCCAACACAGATATGGCTGTGGGAGACTGGGCTAAATCATCAACCAAACTACAACTATGAGCATCCTTAGCATGAGGTTTATGTGCATTCTGTCGTAAAGGCACACATGGTATGTGAGGAATGGGTTCTATGTTAGGACGTGGAATCATCAATGGTTGTCCGGTAGTAGCTGGCCGTGTTTCTGAGGTGGTTAGGGTAGAGTTGGGAGGTATACCATATTGACGACTACGAGTTTGCAGAATAATTATTCACTGGTGAGGAGGATACTATGATCAACCGAATCCCTAGGTTGAGTGGCACCCAGGGTTGCATATTGCCCCATTTGTGGTGGGGTAGGGTTGATCACTTGTTGGGGTCTCATCATACCTTGGTATGAAATGGGGTTTTGAAAAATAGTTGGATGTTGTGTTTGCAAATATTGTTGTGGGGCCTGCTGAGGGGTAGATGGTGTCGGAGGGCCCTGTGAGTGCATGGACGCCCTAAGCCATTGGAGGTCAAGAATTTGGGGGAAATGATGAGTATAATGTCCATACTCATTACATATGGTGCAAGGAAATTTAGTTCGAAGATTGTTGTTCTTCCCTTGGTGTGGTATATTGGTATTGATGCCCTCTTGGGGGTCTTGGTATTGGTTGCCCCTAGTGGATTGGTTCTGCTGGGGTTGATTCCTGCCTTGACCTGGGTTGTTGTTATTCCTGTTCCGTCCTTTATTCTTGGCATTGTTCGACGGATGGGTTGGATTGGCCATATTCAGCTGTTTGAAAGTTTGGTATTGCTGAACGATAGAGGGTTGAACAAAATTCACCCCCGCATGAGGATGTGGGGGAGCCATGGGTTGTGGGGGACCATGAAATGGGAAGTACATATTTTGTGGTGGTAACGATCCATAAGGTAAATAGGAAGGTGTAGTTCTTTCGCTAGTACTATAAGATGAGGTAGAGTGGGTACCCGAGTTCGTTTGAATAGGTGGATGTATGGGGCGTGTCGGCGGTGGTCCACTGATGGGTGGAGGTATCGCAACAGGGTATGGTTGTTGATAAGGGGGTGGGGGGTAATAAGAAGTGCCCTTGTATGCCAGTGGGTATTGAGGTGTTCCATACATCGGTGGTGGTTGGGGTTGTGGACCATGGTGAGTGGTGGTACCAATCAGTCCGTTTGTTGAGTGAGACATCCCAGGTTTGTCTTGGCCAAATGGCACAGGTTTGGGAAGATCAGGAAGTACAGTGTATAAGTACCCTGACTGTGCATAGATGAGGTCATATTGTTGGGCCTTACTGATGGCTTCCTCTTCAGATTGAGGGAAGGTGGAAGCTACATCCTTATCGAGGAGAGAGACAAGTGATCTAAGAAACTAGTTGAGACACTGTTGCTTGGTGGTTTCTGCTTTGCACAAACTACGTCGTCTACGCCACTCGTGAATGTGGTCAGTGATATTTGTGGCTGAGGTTTGTTTGAAATTAGAAAGTAGTTCTAGACCATTGTTGTGGCGGATGGGTAATTGGAAGAAGGTCAAGAATGCTTTGGCCAATGACTCAAAAGTTGCGTGGGACCCTAATTTTTCTTCGACATACCATTTGGTCGATGGGCTAGTGAGTGTGCATTGAAATAATCGCAGTTTGATGGAATCATCCATAATGCTATTAGAGGAGCACCATAGGTGAAAGGTCATGACATGGTTGGTAGGGTCATCGCATGCCTTTCCTTCGAACTTTGGTATGTCCGAAGGTAGTTTGGTGGGCATTGCAGGCCATGTGGGATCATGCAATATAGGATCATTGGTGAGTTTGCTGAGATCTGGTATGTTGAGAGATGCCAAATATGGCATCTATAGTGGGGGGGGAGGATTAGCTCCAGCCATGGTGTGTGTGTGTTGTGAGCCTGACCCTTGAGGGGGGCTAGGTGGGTTGGTGCTTCCTCCTTGAGAGGAAGTGGGTCCCCCGCTTCCTTGTAAAGGAGAGCGAGTGAACGAATGACCTTGGGAAGTGGACCCAAGTAATGTAGAACCAAGCAGAGCTGATCCTAAAAAAGTATCACTCATAGGAGTGTGTGAAGGAGGTGCCGATGAGTAGGCATGACCAGACACTCCCCCTAAGATAGGAGGGAGGTTTAGCAAGCGTCGTGAACGACGGGGGTTCTGTGGTTCCCCTATGATGTCAGACTAGCTGTGTGAATGTGTGTAAAGAGTGGTGAGAATAATATAGAAACAAGAGCCTTTACATTGAATTTTTACACAATATATATAT
Source organism: Picea engelmannii (assembly GCA_009831015.1). Lineage (NCBI taxonomy): Eukaryota > Viridiplantae > Streptophyta > Pinopsida > Pinales > Pinaceae > Picea > Picea engelmannii. Next base: position 85,855 of record ML787203.1, read on the forward strand.
CCAAATCCAACTGTAATCAGACGTGCATCATACATAACATGTTTTGAAAAAGAAGCATATATATGGGTAAGTGGGTTTTGTCCGCATGGGGAATCAAAAAGAAAGAAAATGCTCATGTCCTAGAAGACGTAACATCCTTCCTCTCAAATAACACTGGATCTTTCAATAGTACTCAACAGTGGGGTCTGAAGTCACTGGAAGAGAAACTAGTGAATGATGAAATAATTGGTTATAATGAGGGGTAAAGGGGGCATATCCCAAAAGAGCTGGTGATATTTCCCAATAGCCACACAAAATCCAATCAAGGTGCACTTGCAGCCCACAATTGCTACCTAGGTAGATGTCCTAAAGTTGGTCACTAGGTACCTCGGTCAAAGTGCGAAATTTAGAATTTCGGCCTAAGAAATGGGTCATGGGCTGGATCCCGTCCAAGAGGTGGGTGCCTCAAGGGGGGACGCACAGAATAACTGTACCTCGGCCTTCAACCCTTCACGGGTATCTACCTTCCTTATGGTATTGGAACACTTGACTTGGAGGATTTTCAGTTCCCTATTTGAAAACTTCTATGGTTTTGATAATGTGAGAACCAGATAACGGGGAGTTATTTTGATGCCTATCCCCGAAATCCTACTTAGACTAAAAAATTTCTTTTGGAACCTCCTGTGGAGGAAAACTTAGTGAGTTTTTAGAAAGTTTTTAGATGTAGTTTTTTTGGGAGGTTGGGGGTGCAGACCAACCTCGTTGATTAAAAATGGGAGTGGATAGTTTCGTCAAGAAAAGGGTGGGGTGTTTTCGGAATCCCCTTTGGAGGAAACTTGCTTTGACCTCCACGTTTCAAGAAGAAGCTATGTGAGTGATAAGTGACTTTTGTGTGTGAGTGAAAGTGTGCCAATTTTTAGTGAATTAGATGTCACCTTGCTGCATGTGTACTTTGCTTGGTCCTTACAAGTGTTTGATTACCTAATTAACTAAGTGCCTTTGGTACAACCTTGCGTAATTCAAAAGTCCCTAGGAAGCTAGCATGTGGACATGTGGGTCCGTTACTATCCTTTTAACTCACTATTGTGATGTAATCTAAGAAAAGCTTTGAAACTATCCTAGATTGATCATGTGGGCATGTATGGGCCCGTTACAAAACCTTTAAACTTCCCTAGTGATTTGATCTAAGAAAGCAAAAATTCAAACACTATCCTATCTTTGTAGCAAGTGGGCATGTATGGGCCCGTTACAATATTAAGATGTGTTTTAAAAACTAAACTAAGAGGAGTCCCAAGAAGGGTTGTTGTCTTCTCCTAAAGGTTTTAATGTTCTTAAGGGAGATGAAATCATTTTCACAATCTTTTTTTTATTCTCAAGATCGCTTGGAGGCGCGAGAAAAGAGCATACTAAGCGATTGTTATTCAACTTCTAGTCCCAATGTAAGTTAAATGTGATAAAAAATGATTTCCAACTTATATTGTGAGTCAAAACAAGCCATCCATTTGGCAAAAAGCAAAGAAGGGAATTTTATTTTATCCTCCTAAGTGCCTACGTGTTTTTGACTAACCCCTTTATATGATGAGAGGACTAAGTGTGGTGAAGCTTTAAAACATTCTTGAAATCATTTTTAAGAAGGCAAATGGCCTTCCCCACATCTCAACAACTTTACAATGTGAATTTTTGCATAGATGCGCGGGTCTCAGTGGAGACAGAGGCGCACAGAGCGCCTATGCACGAACAGAGAAAAATGAACAAGTGCACGTGTGAAAAATAGAGCTGTGAATCAGGCACATGTGTGCACGATGTGTGTCTATGGGCCTAAAAACCTGCGCATATATGACACACGGTCAAGAATGAAAAATCCAAATGGATTTCTCTCAATTCAACTTGGAATTGGCTGGTTGGCAGGTCGACTTAGGTCGATTAGTGCACCTGCAAGTTAAACAAACTAAAAGAAGAGCAAGAAAAACCCAAATGGGGTAGGAAATTGATACATTATCCCTAGTGGAGTTGCCAATCTGTTGCACCTCTTCCGCCACCTTAGTGAGAAAAATAGAGGTGCTTGCAAGCTCAGTTGGGACTGCTGAGCAGGACAACTGCAAGGAAAAGAGTTAGGGAAAGAAATAAAAGACTACAATCAAGAAATAAAACTAGGAAATGCAATAAAAACTAAAATCATGAGCATAGGGACATAGAAACAAAAAGAACCATAAGACCCATGTCACCAATGTTGAGGTTGATCTATTAGTGAAACAATACACGAAGAAGAAAGGCGACTATGAGTCCCTTCTTCCTCCAAGGGAGGGCTCTTGGACCCCCACTAGCTAGCTCTTCTTACAACAAATAAAAATGGAAAATGATGAAAGAAATCTTTACAAATCCACTCAATGGGTGAGATGGATTGTCCAATGCAATGGTGCAAATATACTCTTGACAAGGATGGAGTCCTCAAGACAATAGAGGCAGCATAACATTACTTTGAATTCCTTGAAAAATGAGGTGCATCCATGGCCTTTTTATAACATCCCTTTGAGCTATTGTTTAACTGCTTTGTAGTGTGAAAAGAGGCTAATTAGGGCCATTTTAGGTCTTTGACCAACCATCCAGTCGAATCCAGTCCAGATTTGAGGGTCAAATCGGCTTGGGAGCTAAACCATAAGTGGGTGGGAGGCTGATCACTCTCATAAATGCACCGTTTAGAAGGTGCATGGCTTTTTGCGATAACAGTCGCACATCGTGCGCCTGTGAGCGATTTCTGAGTTCCTGTTCTGCACATGTGCACGCGCACCCAATGTCTACATAGCGCCCTTCAATTTTTCACTACGTTGTATAGTTTTTGACTCTTTTATGAATGCTTTGGTATTAATCTAGGTCCATGGATGACTTCATCACTATTTGACGATGATGAGTTCTTGTAACCATGTGCGAACGAAATTTCAGTGATAACAATCTGGTGGGAAAGGATGGAGTCAGGGTGGACCTGAAAAAGATTGAAGCTATGCAAGACTGGCCACACCCAAAGACTCTCAAAAGCTTGCATGGATTTTTGGGCCTCACAGGGTATTATCACAAGTTCGTTAAGAACTATGGAAAGATTGCAACACCTCTCATGACTCTCCTAAAAAAGAACTCTTTCACTTGGACTCCAGCAGCTGCTCAAGCTTTTCAAACCTTGAAGACGACCATGTGCACCACTCCGGTTCTGGCCCTTTCTGACTTCACAAAGACCTTTGTGCTGGAATGTGACGCCTCAGGGAAAGGAATCGGCTCTGTCCTTATGCAAGAGGGTTGACCTTTGGCCTTCAACAACAAGCAACTGTCTAAAAGGAATCTGGGCAAAGCCATTTATGAAAAAGAAATGTTGGCAATTATGCATGCCGTTGAGTTGTGGCATCCTTATCTCTTGGGGCAACACTTACAAATTAAGACCGACCATAAAAGCCTCAAGTACTTTCTGGAACAACGCATTTCCTCCCAGGAACAACAAAAATGGGTGACTAAGATCTTTGGATATTACTATGAGATCATTTACAAGAAGGGTAAAGACAATGTCATGGCGGATGCACTGTCTCAGAAATATGAAGACGAAGGATCCATTTTTTCTCTTTCCTTCATTGTACCTGATTGGCTCCAAGATGTGCGCCAGGAATAGCTTCAACATCCCAAAAGTTTGCATATGATCCAACAACTGCAGAACAAGGCTCTGGCTACCCTAGGGTACTCCTAGCTCCAGGATGAGCTTCGATACAAAGGCTGCTTGTATTTAAGTAAACAATCCAAGCTCAAATCCACGGTACTTTCTGAGCTTCATGCTACACCCACAACGAGGAACTCAGGGTTCACCAAAACATATGACCGAGTCAAACATTCTTTTTTTTGGGATGGTATGAAACAGGACATCCGTAAGTTTGTTGTTGAATGTGAGGTGTGTCAATGCAACAAGGGAGAAGCAGTCAAATCTCCAGGCACCCTCCAACCACTTCCGATTCCCCCTGCTATTTGGAAGGATATCTGTTAAGAACCAAGCATCAATATAGCATAGAAAAACCTCACGAAAAGTACTAAACAACTTGAAAAAGAGATAATTTCAGATAATAATCCTCTTCGATGGGGCAACCTCCTTTTACCCCACTTAAATGTTCAAGTACAAGATGATTCAAAATGAAAATGTCTCCTTGGTATATATAGGAGACTAGGAGGTATAATTACAACTAATGGCCTAAAGCCGACATAAATAAAATAACATTACTAATCTAATATGCCCCAATTAAGGGTTAATGAGTCAATATTATGGCTTAACATGCCCCTCCCCTTGAGACAAGTGTTGTCCGCAATGCTTGAGTAACTCTAGTTTCTTCTGTATAAAAGACTCATCTTCCCAAGTGGAATCTTCAACTGATAGTTTCCTCCATTTAATGAGATACTCTGAAATGGATCTATTCCTCAGTTGGCGAATTCTTGTGTCAGTGATGGCTTCAGGCTCCAATATGATTTTTCCTTCCTCGTCAAGTTCTGGCAATATAGTTTGAAATGGGATCTTGGCGCCTATAACCTTTTTTAAGCATGAAACATGGAAGACTGGGTGTACTCGTGAAGATACAGGCATCTCCAATTTGTATGCCATAGTACCAATATTTTGCAATACCTTATAAGGTCCATAGTACTTTGGTGATAATTTATTATCCTTCTTGGCTTGCTTGAGGGACATCTGTTTGTATGGTTGTAGTCTTAAAAATACCCAATCCCCTA
>ML787203.1:104158-145298 GCA_009831015.1 Picea engelmannii
CTCAAACCGTGAGGAGTTATGTGACGTTCTACATACCACCAGAAATGGAATGACATGTAATATCCATATAGAATAGTATTATCTGAAAATATATCATAACTCATACCATTACCCATCAAACAAACTTGGGTCCATTACCCAAATCTGGGGTCTCCAACTTCTCATTGCCATAACTCTCTAACCGTGAGGAATTATGTGACGTTCCACATACCACCGGAAATGAAATGACAAGAACTATCCATATAGGATATTTTACCTAACAAATTCACTTTCCTTAATCTCATTATTCCATAATTAAGCATGGGTTCTCTTACTCCACAAAGCGTCTTCCCGTGAGGGCTTTCACCATAAGGGGACCACTTTGGAGTTCATCCATATTTACTTCTTATCAACCATGAAAAAACAATAATGAGTCATATTTACATCAAAAACTATTGGGTCCATTACCCAAAACTTTGTGCTACAGGTCTTTCTTCAAGGGTTGACATCAATGACAACCAACCTTAATCAACACATACATGGATTTGTTGATGCAAACTCGGTTGGAGATATGGATCACAAAAGATCTACAAGTGGTTATGCATTTAATGTATTTGGAGGAACAATTAGTTGGATGAGAAAGAGATAAGTTGTAGTTTCACTCTCAACTATAGAAGTTGAATGCATGGCAACCACTCATGCAAGTAAGGAAGTTGTATGGTTACAGACATTGTGTTCAGGTATTGGGTTTTTACAAAAAAGTGATAATGTTAGATTGTGATAGTCAGAGTGCAATATTTCTAGAAAAGAACCATGCTTATCATTCTAGAATGAATCATATTTATATTTAGTACCAATTTTTGAGAGACATGGTTGAAGACAAGAAAGTGTTATTGCTCAAGGTTGACACTTTGTGTTAAGAACCAAAGACTGAATACAAAAGCACCACAACAAATATACAAGAAATTGTTATTTCTCAAGGTTGACACTTTGAATAATGTTGCAAAATCACTAATGAAGTTTGTTAGTACTGAGAATTTGTCTTAGTGTAGAGAAACAAAGGGAATTGATGCCCCGAATTGTTAATCTTGTAAATCTCATCTCCATGTTTGCAAAGAAAACAACAAGTGAGAGAATGTTGGGAATCTGTTGCATGTCTTTGCATGTTGCATGGCTATGTTCTTTGCATGACACATGGCTATATTATTTGCATATTATTACATGTGTTTGTATGTCTATATACAATTTATGCATATTCTTACACGTGTTTGCATGGATATCTACAAATTATGCATGTCTTTACATGCATGTGTTTGCATGGCTATCTCCAGGCTATGCATGTCTTCAATGTAACCTAATTCCAATAAAGGAACTAGAGTTGTAATATAATCCAGGTAAATGGATTAGGGTTTAGGATGAAACGTAATGCCTGTATATTGTAATGCAATGGTGAAGTTAATCAATATCAATAAGAGAGAGGTGTGGCTTTAAGGTTTTCTAGTTTTCCTGATTAAGGGTTTCTAGGGTATTTCTCTTTGTACTGTGTATGCCATTAGTTGTTTTTTTTTATAAAGAATATTTATGTGTTGTTTCACTTTTCATGTTTAAAACTTACAAATAGCACATTGCAACCTGCAAAATGATGCGAAGATATTGTGTGGCTATTTTGCGGTGCTCTTGATCCGGATGATTTTTGGTGTGAAATGAGAGTGGATATATAATAAAGAAATGTACAAAGATATATCAAATATCCAATAATATAAAAAAAATATATCAAATATGAAACCATAAACATAGAGATACAATAATACACAATTTCTATTAATGAGAGAAATGTACAAAACTGTAGAAAAACAGAGTGAAAGACTTGCTAGAATGGTGGCAGCTCATCTATGAGAAGAGATGTGACAACTACTCACATTTAAAAGAATATAATTGTTACAATGAGGCTCCAAAGGCATTTTTAACATAAATAAAATCCAAAACCCTAACCCCGAAAGATGAAAAGCCAACTATTTTTTGGACCCCATTTTGGGTAGTTTGGTGTATCAACTTCTTGAGGGCGTAACTTTGGCATATGATCTATGTTTGGGGCGCATGATAGATAGTTGGAAACTTATCATCGGTGATATTAATTTTTGGGGATCAATTAGAGCCTTCATCTATCATTGAGGTGATCGATTCGAAAAAAATCATTTAGGCCCTCAAAATGGCCCTGAAAGATTAGGAACTGAAAAAATGCTAAAAACAGTAAATTGCCATAAGACTGTTTTGATCCAATTGGAATAGGTGGGTGGACACCGATATCAAATTGGATCAATACTCCCTCTTTAGGAAGCAATGGTATCCATTGTGTTGGGTGCTCGGGGGAGACGGGAAAGCATTTGTTGAATTTGTATATTGATAAGCTACTTGTCTTGCTGGAGAAGTTACGCTTCTTATCTTATTGAAGGCTATCACGAACCTGTGGCGGGAAGGATTGGACATTTTTAACCAGTATGAATGCATGATATGAATATGTGTAGAAGGAATCCTTGCTCTTTTCTTCAATCTCATTGACCTTCTTCTGTTGGACAAAAGGTGCTTGGACTGAGGTTGCAGTGGTTGTGGTGTTCTTCTATTCATATTTTAAATAGATTGTGAAGAAGATGAATGTTGTAGTATGAGATAATACCTTGGGACACTGTTTAGGTGGTACAGTAGTTGGAACTACCTATGGTATCATGTAGAGATGACCCCCCAAAGTAACAATGACACTATAGGGTCGATACTCATAGATAACATGGCGCTTCCACATATATGGTTGGGCCAAGAGAACATCAAATATATCCATTGGGGAAACATCACATAATACCTCATCCTTGAAGGGTTGTATGTTGTATGACAATTGACATTGATGAATGACACAAAGATCTCGTCCCTAGTGAAGCCACTTGATGTTGTATGGCTACGGGTGTGGTGTTGTCGAAAATCCCAATTGTTTGACGACCTCTACTGAGATGAGTTTCTTTTGACTTCTTCTATTGACAATAAAATGCAGCAGGGTCCCCTTCACCCACATTTGTGAATGGAAAATGAGCTCCCCCTCTTCAAGATCCGTTGGTTCTTCTCGTTGAATTGTTGTGGTCACAACAATAGCAGTGGGGTCTCCATCGATGATCTATCTTTTCCCATTATTTTCTGAATTAGATTCTAAATCAGGGTGTGACTCCTTATATTTGATCTCGACCACCAATTAATATTTTGAGTGACATTCATCAGTGTTGTGCTAGGGGATTTTGTGGAAATCACACCACTTTCCAGTGTCCTTCTTCGTCTTTTTGTTACCCTTCCTTTCCTATGGCTTGGGTTGGATTTCTAAAGGCTATTTGTTAGGGTCATATTTATCATGCTTTGGTTGTTGCGGATTTGTAGAACCGAACTCCTATTTGTTCTGGTGCTTAAATTTCTACTCGATTTTAACAACATATCGATAAGAAACACCCAGTGATGAGATGTCCAGAAAATCTATTTCAGTTTGGATATACTGTGTAGAGCTGCACGGTATTTTAGAACCAAATGTTTCTCAGAGTATTTGATACCCATATTGGTGCACAAGGTATGGAAGGTATTGTTGAACTCCAAAACTGCTTGGCCTCTCTATTGATGTAGCATGGTCCATCTCATGTATTGGTCTTCATAGATTCCAACATGGTAATATTGCTCCTTGACTGCATTGACAAAAAAATCCCAAGTGGGCTCGACCCCATATATTCTCAAATCCTATATGGAATTTTTATCCTAGTGAGTTTCCCACAAATTTTTGACATGGGGGAGAGCCTTAAGGAGTGTGAAGGTGATCTTTTCCTTGTCAAAAAAATTGTGAACAGAGAAATAACCTTCTAGCAGATTTATAAATTTTTCTAGGGCATCCACATCTAACTGACCTTCAAATACAGGAATATAAAAAGGAGAGGTGTTTCCAATGTGTCTGCTGGATGAATACACACGTGTTGTTATCGATAGACGTTGAAGTATGTGGCCAAAATTATCCATCATTTCATCCCTCTGTCGTGTCAGAGCTTGCTCAAGAAACAAATTAATAGAATCATCTTCTCTGTAGTTTTTTTTTTCTTCTGCCATGGAGGGTTTATTGGGAGTGCGAGAGAAATTTTCCTCAAGAGAGACAAGCTAGAGACCCAAATTTACATACTTGGACCTCGTCAAGGACATGAACTGAAAAAACAATCAAGAGCAGCCTGCTCTGATACCACTGATCCAAATTATTTTTGGAATGAAATGAGAATGGAGATATAATAAATAAATGTACATAGATATCTCATATATCCAATAATATAAAAGAAACACATCATATATGCAACCATAAAAACATAGATATAGTAATACATAATTTCTATTAATGAGCAAAATGTACAAAACTGTAGAAATACAGATTGAAAGACTCGCTAGAATGATGAAAACTTATCTCTGAGAAGAGATGTGACAACTACTCACATTCTCAAGAAGATGATTGTTACAATGAGGCTCCAAAATCCTTTTTAACATAAACAAAATCCAGAACCCTAATCCCGAAAGATGAAAATCCAACAATGTTTTGGACTTCGTTTTGGGTAGTTTGGTGTATCCACTTCCTGGGGGAGTAACTTTGGCATACGATCTTTGTTTAGGGTGCACAATAGCTCATTGGAAAGGTATTGTAGAGGATATTCAATTTGGGGGATCAATCAGAGACTTAATATAATATTGAGGTGCTCAATCCTGAAAAAATTTCAATTAGGCCCTCAAAATGGCCCTGAAAGTTTAGCAATCGAAAAAATGCTAAAAATAGTAAATTGCCAAAACACTATTTTGAGAATAGGTGGGTGGAAAACAATATACACCTGGATCGTCTCTACATAATTCACAACTATTGAATGGATCAGTGAAAGTTATTAGTTCACAATTTGAAAAGAACATACTAAAATTGTGGGATTACTGCCATTGCCACCACTTTGGTCTGTGCTTGAAGAAACTTGGAGAGTGGGAAAAACATGGTGTAAGAAAAGAGTTAGGGAGAATCCGTAGAGAAAATGTTGGGTTTTCTAATTCCTCGGCAACGATGCCAAAAATGATGGGTGTTCTATATGCACTAAAAGCACACTAAAAACCCTCAATTAAATTGTCAACCCGGGGTAAGTAAACTTAGAGTTGTAGAAATATATATGCCAAGGTAGAAGGGATGGTAGTAGTATAGTCTAAATAAGGAAGTGGCTATATAAGGGCTAATCTATTCAAGAAAAAACTACTAATGATCAAACCCTACTAAGGAATTCAAACTATTTACCCTAAGTAACCTTTGGAAAAATAATCGATGGATAGTTCTAAGAAAACAAATGAAAACCCTAATTAAAGAAAACTAGTTCAATCATAACAATAAGCAAAAGAAAACTATTCATCTAATAAGCAAATAGAAACAACAAACTACTTCAACTAGCCTACTTAAATTCAATAAGCAACTATCCTTTGAAAGCAAGTAAATAAACAAGCAAACAACTATTCTATTAAAGCAAGTAACCAACTAACTAACCTAGGATAACTTCTAAACTAATCAATAAGAAACTAATTAAACTAAGAAACAAGTGAACTCTATTCTTAAACTAATCTTCACAACTATGTCTAATTTACAAAAGGAAATCTACTAAATTGAAAGCAAGAAGAATTAACAACTAATCTTTAATATATGATAAGCAAACTACTCTTTAATCTACCAAAGCAAAAGAATATCTATCCTACAAAAGAAATAAAACTATCTTCTAATCTATGAAAGCAAGAAACATATCTTCTAATCTATGAAAACTCAAGTATAGTGTTGATGGTTGTGTGAATGTCTCTGGTGTCTTATATTATCACGATGACACTTTATAATGAAAGATAATTCAAGAGGGATAAACTCGATATTGACTTCAATAGCAAAGTGAAAAGTGTGAATTAGGAAATCCAGTGAGAACTTAGCCATTATGGAAACAACATCAATTATCCTGCATATCCATGTGATTATGTAATCATGCATTAACCATCAACAGTAAAAGATACTATTCTATGAAATTCAATTGCACTCTATACTACGTAAGAAAAATCATACTACACTAAACTCAATAATTAACTATGAATGGAAATGACAACCTAGATCTAATAAATAAATTGCATGAAGTACTCTAAACTAGTTCTCTTTGACAATTCAATTTGCGAAAAGAGAAAATAATCAAAAGCATAAATTAAACACTATTCTAGCATATGACAAGTAATGAAATGAGTAAAATAGATAAAAAATAGGTAAGAAAAAACTAAACAGTAATTGAATAAGAAATCTAGAAATGAAAACTAACACTATCACTATCCATCCATCGAAGCCCTGTCAAAGAAACCATAAACTAAACTTTGTTTTAAACTTTATTTTAAACTCTGTTTCAGCATAAAGAAAGTCTAATCTACTATCTAATTGCACACATGGTTAGTGTCTAAGATTGCAAGCTCTCTTCTACTAAATAAAGAGTCATTGCATATTAACAAGATTCCTCATAATAACCTCCAGAAACTAAATTAAACCAATTAAATCATAAACAAAAATTTATATAACAAAGAAATAAAATGAGAATTCATGTACAAAAAATGAAATAAAAAGACATCTATTCTATCTAATTCACAAGAAAACTCATAGGATATTTACCTAGACAACTGGTGGCCCCCCCAGCAAGTCATGGTTACTCTTCAAAGGCACACCACGAACTTCAACAAAGCAAATTGACCATTAAAACTAAAAACACATTCTTTACACAATTCTGGAAAATTGAAAATGGAAAAACAAAGTGAAATTGTCTTTTTTCTCTAAACACGACTTCTTAACTTCTTCTTCTTGGATGACTACTGAAGGTCTCTGCCTATCCAAAACTTTTCCCGATCTTAGTTGAATTTCCTATAATGGAACAATAGTAATAACATATGTCGAGAAGGCCTGCATCTCAACATTGTGAAGAGGTTGAGGGGGATTATTATTGGGATTCAACACTGGTTGTACCGGTAATAGTGTCGGTCTCAGGGAGCTTGCATTCTGATATTGTTGCGGTTGTTGTTGTGGGATATAAGGTCATGGTGGTGGAACAAAACCTGGCAGAAGTTGCAGAGTGTTCAGTTGGAACTTAGGATAAGGATGGTTGGATATAGAGATAGTTGGAGCTTGAGGGTTTCCCTTGTTATGTCCTCCTCTCCATCCTTGAAGCCAAGGATGTTGGTACCGAGTAGACTAGTTTTCCCAACTTGGTGGGTTCCACTTTTGTTGTTTTTGATAGTAGGGTGGAACTTGGGATTGTAGATTTGGGTATGTGGGCTAGTTCTTAGGCTACCATGGCCTCCTAGGTGCATAAGAGGACTCCCCAGGATCCCCACTCCTATAGATGGCTAACAAACCAGGCAATGATGGACATTTATTAGTTGAGTGGTCTTCTATGTAGAAGCCACAAACTGAAATGTTATCTTATGGGCATTCCCTTGAGGAATGCTTCCTCCTGCATCTTGCACAATATATGCTCATTGCTGCATTTTCCTCTTCCTGTTACTTTTTAACTTTTAGGATGCCCAATTGGGAACTTATTGTGCTTAAGATATATGTCTTGAAGTTTTCTAAAAGGTTCCCTATCTCTGCTCTCATGATACCACCTGGACTTAGTGGTTTTATGTTTTTGTTATAAGGGTACCAAACATTCTTTCTTGTTTTATCTCTACTCCTTGAGTAATTCTTACACATTTCACATATTTAGGAAAATGGTTTATATGAGATGTCACCTGATGCCATCAAGTTAAGCATCTCTAGGTATTATTCTGAAATTCCATTAAGGAAAATATCCCTAACTGCATCCTTTGTGAGGTCATGGTATTTTGATTTCTGGGAGATGTATGCAAACCATTCCATATAGTCCTCGATATTCTAGTCGTCTAATTGTTGGATTTTGAAAATGTCATTACGAGATTCTTTGGTCTTGCAGTAGTCTTGGTACTTCTTAATAAATATATCTTTCATGGCTTCCCAAGACCTAATGTTGAATTCTCCCAACCCCATGAACCATCTTAGTGCAGATTCCTTCAGGGTGGAAGGAAAGAGTTTTAGTTTCTAGGCATCTTGTAAGTAGTTGTAGCTCCTACACAAGATGTCGAACTCAAATATGAAGGTATATGGATCTTCACTACTTTTACCATTAAAGTTAGGTAGTGATGAGAGAGGAATATTATTCATATTGACATTTGGGGTGGTGTCCAAAATTGGAAATCCGAAGGTAGTTTCGGTTTGGTTTCTAGCTTCTTCCTCCTCCCCATGTCTTACATTTTTATGATCCTCCTGATCATCCATGTTGGTTTGGTTTCCAAAAAGAGAGTACCTAGGTGGTTTTATATTTGAAGAGAACAAGTTTTCCCTTTGATGGAAAGGTCTTCCTACCGATTGGATGTCTGGGACTCTACTCGAGCCGGTTGAGATTATTGGTGCCAAAGTTTCTGTGTCAGTTTGAAAGATAATTATGTTGGCTGAACTACCAAACAAAATATTCACCTGTTCAGGGTCTATGATGTCTTTAAAGTTAGGATCTCCTAGTGGTGGTGTAAAAGAAAATGTTGTATTGTTTGGTTCTGCGAAAGGCTCGAATGGTCTTGCCTCCTGTCCCAATATGACTGATGCTTCAATTTCTTGTTCTATAGTGCTCCCTGTGTTAGTCTTTTCAGAGACTAATTTAGCTTTTTGAGTTGAGATAGATCTTGTTTTTTGGTATTGGTTTGTGGAGTTTATAAGTGGAACGTTCCTTCCCTCAAAAATATCATAAGGAACCTTGGTTGAAAGGTCTGATTTAGATTTAATGTATCTACCTTTTGGATCTCTAGGTCTATTCATGAAAGAAAACAAACAAAAAAAGAAAAAACTACCATTTGGTTTGGGGGAACCTGCTATAGCAGATGCACATGTTCTTACCTTTCATATTAAAGTTCCCCCACCACCAAACTAATGCTAAGGTTTATAAATGATCTAATTCCTAACTATTTCCTACCTTGAGATAGCTCCCTAACAACAACGCCAAAAATGATGGGTGTTCTATATGCACTAAAAACCCTCAATTAAATTGTCAACCCGAGGTAAGTAAACTTAGAGTGGTAGCAATATATATGTTGGCATGTTTGCAGGCAAAGTTCTTCTTGTCATTGATGGAAAGATCAGAATCACAGTGTCGATGGAAGAAGAACAACAATGAAGACATAGAAGAGCAATATAGAGAAGAGATCAAAGATCAGAAGAGATAGTGCCTTGCGCTTTCTAGAAGTGCAGTCGAGGACCAAGAGAAGGACTCACAGGATGAGAAAAGGTCACACAACCTTTGACACTTATAAATTATTCCAAGTTGGAAGGATGCTTAAGCTTAGGAGGAAGAGAAACAATGATCGTTGGATCACCCATCCTGAATTCCCAATGGTTGTCAGATCAGAATCCAAATAGGAGGAGCACGCAAAGAAGGAGAACATATATCAGGCATCAGATCTGAGCATGAGGACTGATCGTCATTGGATCCAGAAGAAAGTGCATGACCATTAAGTGCAAGGTGAAGTGGGCTTACAAAGTCCTGAAAGCAAGGGACTACCCATCGTCAAAGAGAATATGTGGCAACAGATGAGAAGATTCGCAGAATCGCGAATCGGGAGAATTGTGTCAACCAGTCTGCCTATATCACGAAATGTGAAATCCCAGGGATCGTTCGATCTGGAGGACACGTGGTGAGAGATCAACATTCGCTGATTGGAAAGTCAAAGGAAGGAAGTTCTCTAACCTTTCAACTCACGAAACATGAAATCATGATATGATATGAGCCATTGGATCGAGAACTATTATGGGCTGTCATATCTAGGAGATGAATGTGGTAGACCACATCAACAAGGATAGGTGGAAAACTATGTCATGAAGGACACATGGCATAATCAGACAGGGACAAGTGTCAAGATGATTTGACATTTCATGTACGCGAATATTATGAATCTAAGTGACACATGGCAGCCACTCGACTCATGACACATCATTGAATGATGCAAGAGTGACGTCACTCCAGGATTTTTTCTATGGGAATTTTATGATCAAGAATCCCCCAAAGTATTAAAGGCTGAGGTCCTGGAGTAGAGGATGGTTGTCGGATCACCGGGAATTGAGGACCGTCGATCTGGTCTCGAGGAATTCGTTGATTCGGGGATCGGGAATTTGGAGAAGATAGGTGAGCGAATTCATGAATTTTACAATGTCCTGAAGTGAGAAATCATGAAGCGCCTATTGGCGTAGCTAGTGGTCATTGCCGATGGTCACATGAAGGAAGGATATTGCAAGTTTCTAGGCTCCATTTCATGATTGGGAGTTGGAAGAGTCAAAGTGACTCATAGAAAAAATCATGAAATGCAAAATTGTGAAGCACCTTTTGATTAAGCCTATGGTCACAGCAAGTGGTCACATCAATGGGAGAGAATTAAAGGAGATAGCATAGCTAGGATCCATTTAGGAGTTTCACATATCGGGAATTCCAGAGGAAGGAATTGCAACAAACTCATGAAACGTGAAATTGCAAAGCACTCTTTTGAATAAGTGGTTGGTCACGGCTAATGGTCATGTGAAAGGAAGGGGATTAAATAGAAGAGATAGAACCCACTATGTAGATTTATCATAAAGGGAAAAGGCGCCAAGAAGATGAACGCACGAAGGTTCTCACAATAACTGCCAGAACAAAGTGATTGCATCTGCCAGAGAATTCGGGGAGCTGTAGGGTGATTTCCAGAGGAGACGAAGAGTCTCGAGGTAACATTCAGTGATGATGAAGATATTTGGTAATTATAGATAATAAAAAGAGTCTCGACTGCCAAAGAGGCTAAGGAATATTAGTATAACGACCACTGATGATGAACTCGCAGGCGAAAAAACTGCTAGAGAAGATGAAGAGTTTCCATGATGATCATGAGATGACTTGATGTGAGAGGGGCATACAAAAGAGTGACAGTATGTGATTTTACTATTGATCTATGCGAGAGAAAGGAGAAGTTATAGTGAACAAACTGTAGAGTAGAACAAAGTCACTGTAAAGAGCATGCAGAGACATTGCACATGAGAAGGAAGAAGGTGCACAAAGAGGATAAAAACACATAACATAGAAGAGATTCATGTTGTTGTTGAGTGTGATTCATGTGAATAAAAGTAGGTTGTTTTTAGTAGATGAAATGCACAGAAGGGGGATAGCGCATGGTATGGATATGGCACACAAATCATAAAAGGAAAAAGAACATAAAGTGCAACAGATGCAAGCAAAAATATACTGATGCAGGTAGAGCAGTGAAGTGTAGCAGAACAATGATGTGACTGGTAATCCATTGATCAATCCTATATCACTGTAATAACTTTAGAGAAGCAAAGATTTATAATCAGGGTGGTAGGGAGGTGCTAGGGAGGATTGTTTTCCCTAGAGTTTCAAGTGGGTGTTTGAACATGGGGAGTTGTATCTTCCATCCGGTTATAGCTAGAAAAACTAGGGTGGCAGGGTGGTGCAAGGGAGAACTACTGTTCTCCGTTATATAGGTTAGTGCATGTGTGACAATAAGTTGGTGCTTCTATCCAGTTGGTGTTGGAACACTCAGGGAGTTGGTGCTTCCTTCTAGTGGGTGATAGAGAAACCAAAGAGTTGGTGCTCTTAGTAAGTTGCATCTTGCAAGATAGAGGTAGTAGCCTCACAATGAGTTGGAGCTCGTCAGTATGATAATGTACAAAATCTAAAGATTAATTATCATATCAAGAAGAAGAGGTTTTTACCCTTTATGGGTTTCCTTAGGAAATATTTGTCTCTCTATATTTCATGTGTGTGATTGATGTTTAACATTCTATTACTTATTTCCCAACATCATGGAGATTGTCATTATGTTCAGTAAAGAGTTTAAAATTAGAAAAATTGTTTAAGCACAGTAAAATTGTTTAAGTTCAGTTGTTCAACAATTGGAATCATAACCATTTACTTTTATCTAAAGGTTGATCAGGAAGCTTAAACATGTCAATCCATGAAGGAACTTCAAATAATAAGCTCCCCCTGTTCAATGGAACCCACTTTTCCTTCTAGAAAGTTAGGATGAGAACATACATAATGGCCCTAGGTGCAGATGTGTGGGATGTGGTAGATACTGGTTATGTAAAGCCAATTGTACTAGATAATAAGGATGACAAGTTAGAATTCATATTCAACGCTAAGGATATGAATTCTATTCTGAGTGGGCTTGCAGAAGAAAAATGTGTAAAAGTTATGCACTTAGAAACTACCAAAGATATGTGGGACAAACTCATTAGCAGTTATGAAGGTATTGAGAAGGTAAAGGACACCAAGATTCAAACCTACAGAGTACAGTTTGAGTAGCTAAAGATGAAGGAGGATGAAATTGCTGGAAAGTGATTTCTGAGAGTTGAAGAACTAGTAAATGCAATGAAATCACTTGTTGAAAAAATTGAGGAACCCTCTTTAGTTCAGAAGATTTTGAGATCTCTGCCAGATAGGTTCAACCTGAAGGTATCTGCTATATAAGAACTTAATAATTTAAAAGACTGGATTTTTATCAACTTCTAGGGATGTTGTCTGCATATGAAATGAGGATAGTTAAGGATAAACCCACCTCTAGATAAGCATCATTTAAAGCAGATAAGAATGAGGATTCTGAGCCTGATGAAATTGAAGAAAAAATTGTGAGAAGACTAAAGAAAGGATCAGGAAAGTACCAAGGAAATCTTCCCTTCAAATGTTTTGACTATGGAAGGATAGGTCACTTTGCATCTAAGTGTCCACACAAGAATAAGGACCATAACTCTGAAGGTGAAGAGAAGTACAAATTCAAGAGATTTGGTAAAAATAAAATCTTATGTGTAAACAATGATGACTCTTCAGGAGACATAGATAGTGACTCTTCTTGTGAAGATAATATTAATGAATTTATGATAATGGCCAAAGAGGATTATGATAATAAAATCATAGGAAGTGATGTTGATGATGAAGAAGTTGTGGTTGACTTGGAAGGAGAACTAATCAGTGATCTAGAAGAAATTGCTAGACTCAGAATCAAGAAGAAGAAGAAAAAACAATTGTTGATACAGTTCGAGAAAGATAGTAAAAAACTTGATGAAGACTTTTCCCTGATGAAAGTAGAATTAGAAGAGGCAAAGAAAATAGAAGACATTATGAAACAACGATTATCAGAAAAGAAGGCAGTATGTGAAGCCTTGGAAGAAGAGGTAGTAAAAATCAGAAAAGAAATGGAGAAGTTTAAAGCATTATATCTCCAAAATCTTCCAAGCATTAAAGCTTCAGAAGTATTAGCCACCATTCTGAATCAGCAAAGGAATCCAAATTTGAAAACTGGTTTGGGTTATGAAGAAGGATCAAATAATGGTCAGATAAGAAATAAAGAATCCATTAAGTTTGTCAAATCTACATGCATTGACAACAATAAATATGGAGAAACAAAGGAAGATAATCAACCACCAAGAAAGAGCGAAGGAAGAAATACCAGAACTAAAACTGTAGAACAAAGAAATAATATACGCTCTGCTCAAAGAAATCATCAGCATGGAAGAAATCGACCTTCTCAAAGAAGAGAACCATTTTCCAGGTACAAAGGATTTTTCTATGGATATTGTTTTTACTGTTATAACTTTGGTCACAAAGTTGTAAACTGCTCCTTAAAATTTAGATATGAGAAATCAAGAAACTCAAGGAATAGATATCTGTTGCAACAAAGAATGAGACAACCAATTAACAAACAAACACATACAAAAAATTGTGTGATGGTTGGGAAAAGGACACGGGTTAAGCATAACAATCATTATGATCCTTTATTCAATGAACCAAAATGTTACACCTACCATAATTATGGACATAAAGATGCAAACTGTCTCTTAAGGAACTATGAACCAGATTTGAATCTTTCTGCTGAAAATGTCAAGGTTTGGAAGAATAAAGAAAATGAAAAGTGTGGACTAGTGTTGTCAGCTCAAAGACAAAAGAACCCCTGGTATATTGACAATGGTTGCTCCAAACATATGACGAGAGACAAAGGCAAGTTTCTATCTCTAAGTGAAATAAAATCAGGAAACGTAACCTTTGGAAATGATGCTCCAGGTAAAATCAAGGGTAAAGGGATGGTGATTTTAAGTAATGGAAAAGGAAAATCCCAGGATGTTTTGCTTGTATATGGGATGAAACATAATTTTCTCAGTGTAAGTCAACTGTGTGACATATGATGTGAAGTGGTGTTCACTTCCAAGGATTGCAAGATAAAGTCTGTAAACTTAGGACAAGTGGTGGCTAAAGGCATAAGGACAGATAATAATGTATATGTGCTGAAAGAAGATAGAGAAGAGTGTCATCTAAGAAAATATGATGAAATATGGTTATGTCATATTAGACTTGGACATCTAAACTTTGACCACTTAATCAAGCTCAAAAATTTTGAGGCAGTAAAAGATCTTCCAAGAATATCAAAGCCACAAGACTCTTTGTGTAAACCCTTCCAAGTAGGAGAGCTAACCAAGACTCAGTTTAAATCCAATATCTCTACTTCAATAGATAAACCACTCCAATTAATTCATATGGATTTATGTGGACCATCAAGATAGGAAGGAACAAGGAAGGAAAACTACTTTATGCTGATCATTGATGATTACTCTAGACTTACTTGGGTTGCTTTTCTCAAAGAAAAATATGAAGCATTTGAGAAATTTAAAATATTTAAGGCTTTAACTGAGAATCAAACAAGTAAGAGATTAAAGCTAGTAATATCGGACAGAGGAGGAGAATTTATGTCAAGTGATTTTAAGGAATTTTGTGATAAAAATGGGATCAAGAGAGAATACACAATCCCAGGAACTCCACAGCAAAATGGAGTAATTGAGAGGAAAAACAGAACTATGCAGCAAATGGCTAGGTCAATGATGAATGATAAGAACATTGGTCAAACCCACTGGGTAGAATCAATACACACAACAGTCCATGTTCTTAACAAATCCCACCTCAAACCACACAATGACAAGACACCTTATGAACTGTGGTATGGAAGACCTGCTTCAATCAAACACTTCAAAGTCTTTGGGAGTAAGTGCTACATAAAGAATAATAATGAGAGCCTTGGAAAGTATGATTATAGGGCCAATGAAGGCATCTTCTTAGGGTATACTAGAAAAAACAAAGGATACATATGCTATAATAAGAGGCTACATAAATCAGTTGATTGTATTGACATAAAAGTTGATGAAGGAGTCTCAGTAAGAGAGGTGAACAATACTGAATTAACAACAGAGGATATAGGTGAAGTTGAAGATGAACAGGTCCAAGAATTAGAACACGAAGGCTCTGAGTCAGATGAAGATACAAATACTCAGGCAGATTCAAATCAACAAACAACACCAAATCATTCCTCCAGAATTACTCGAAAAAATCATCCCGCAAGTCAGATAATTGGTGAGAAAGACAAAGGTGTACAAACCAAGAGAAAGATAATCAAAGACAATGGGCAATCACATATAGCACTCATATCCATGGTGGAACCCAATAACTTTAATGAGGCTAGTAAAGACGAAAATTGGTTAAGATCAATGAATGAGGAACTGGACCAGATTGAAAAGAATGACACTTGGGAACTCGTTTCTAGGCCAACAGAAAAAAATATAATAGGATCAAAGTGGGTCTACAAAAATAATATGAATGAGCAAGGAAACATTGTAAGAAATAAGGCTAGATTGGTCTGCAAAGGATATGCTTAAATAGAAGCACTGGACTTTGATGAAACATTTTTGCTCGTAGCAATATTGGAAGCAATTAGAATGTTTCTTGCCTATGCTTGTCATAAATAGTTTAAAGTCTATCAAATGGATGTCAAGTCATCTTTTCTAAATGGAGATCTAAAGAAATAAGTCTAAATGGAACAACCAGATGGTTTCCAACTGTCAGATAACCCTGACTTTGTTTGCAAGTTGAAGAAAGCCTAATATGGGTTAAAACAAGCTCCTTATGCTTGGTATCACAGACTGGATACATATCTACAAGACAAAGGATTCAAGAGAGGAACAATTGAAAAAAATTTATATACCAAAACAGAGGGTAATGATTTTCTCATTGTCTTGGTATACGTAGATGACATCATCTTTGGTAGTAATAATGCCTCACTGGTACAATGGTTTCAGCCTAATTTTGAAATGTCTATGATAGGGGAACTGTCATTTTTTTGGGGTCTTCAAATTACTCAGAGGTCTGAAGGAATATTTCTTTCTCAAGAAAAATATCTAATGGAAATGTTGAAAATGTTTCAAATGGAATATTTTAACCCTATGAGAACACCTATGGTGACTGTATGTAAGTTAAGAAAGGATGATGACTAACCTGATGTTGATAAGAGTTCATATAGTTCTATGATAGGCAACTTGTTGTACATAACAACATCTCGTCCAGACATAATGCATTGTTTTTGAATCGTAGGAAGGTACCAGGACACACCTAAACAGAGTCATTTGTTAGTTGTCAAAAGGATATTCAGATACCTGAAAGGAGCAATGAACTATGGCCTATGGTATCATAGGAATAAAAAATTTCAACTATCAGTCTATTCAGATGATGATTGGGCCAACTGTGTAGATGAAAGGAGAAGCACGAGTCAAAGTGCATTCTTCTTAGGAGATTCTCTTGTATCATGGTTGATAACGAAGCAAGGTTCCATTTCCTTACCAACTACAAAAGCTCAATACATTGCAGCTGCCACTTGTTGTACCCAAGTATTGTGGATGATTCAGACACTTGCAGACTTGGAGGTAAAATACACTGCACCGATCCCAATTCATTGTGATAACACTAGTGCAATTAGTGTGTCAAAGAATCCTATATTTCACTCCAAGAAAAATCATATACCCATCAAGTATCACTTCTTGAGGGAACAGGTAACCAACTCTTTGGTTTCTGTGCATTATATTCCCTCCAAAGATCAGATTGCTGATATCTTCACTAAACTTCTTACAAAAGCTTAGTTTGAGTATTTATGCTAGAAGTTGGGCATGACCCCACTATAAATATAAGAGATTCCATCCTGTCATGGGGAGTATGTGTTGGTTGAATATCTGATACCTCTGAAGAAGTACTGCAATAGCTCAAAGGGAGTATGTTTTTTATTTGACATTGATGTCAAAGGGGGAGAAAAGGTGTGGATGCATGGATCCTAGAGTTGGAGCTCTAAGAAAAATAGTGCAGTCGTTTAGGGTTTCCATCAATGCCAATGGGGGATATTTTTGGCATGTTTGCAAGCAGAGGTGTGCTTTTCATTGATGGAAAGATAAGCAGCGCAATGTCAATGGCACAAGAAAAACAATGAAGACATAGAAGAACAAGCTAGAGAAGAGATCAAAGATCATAAGAGATAGTGCCTTGCACTTTCCATAAGTGCAGCCAAGGACCAAGAAAAGGATTCACAGGATGAGAAAAGGTCACAGAACCTTTAACACTTAGAGATTATTCCAAGTCGGAAGGATGCATAATCTCAGGAGGAATAACTATAGTGATCGTTGGATCACCCATCTCGAATTCTCGATGGCCGTCAGATCAGATTCCAGACAGGAGGAGCACACAAAGAAGGAGAATAGATCTCACGTGTTAGATCTGAGCGTGAGGAACGACCATCGTTGGATCCAGAAGAACGTGCATGATCATTAAGTGCAAGGTGAAGCAGGCTTACAAAGTCCCAAAAGTAGGGAGACCGTCCATCGTCAAAGAGGATGCGTTGCAGTAGATGAGCAGTTTCGCAGAATCGATAATTAGGAGAACTGCGTCGAGCAGTCTGCAGATATCGAGAAACATGCAATCCCAGGGACTATTCAATCTGGAGGACACGTGGTGAGAGATCAACATTTTTCTAACTAGAAATTCAAAGGAAGGAAGTGTTCTAACCTTCCAACTTGTGAAATGTGAAATCGAGATATGATCTGAGCCATTGGATTGAGGACTAATCTGGGTCGTCAGATCTAGGAGGTGAATGTGGTAGACCATGTCAGCAAGGAAAGGTGGTAGAATATGTCAACAAGGACACATGGCACAATCAGACATGGACAAGTGTAAATATGATTCGAAGTTTCAAGTATGTGAATATTACGAATCTGAGTGACACGTGGCAACCACTCAGCTCATGACACATCATCGAGTGACGCAAGAGTTACATCACTCCGGGAGTTTTTTTTGGCAGTTTTACCATCAACACTCCCCCAAATTCCTGAAGGCTGAAGTCCCAAAGTGGAGGATAGCCGTTAGATCAATGAGAACTGTAGATCTGGTCTCGAGGAATTCACCAATTCAGGGATCGGGAATTTGGAGAAGATAGGTGAGAGAATTCACAAAGTTCGTAATGTCCCGAAGTGTGAAATTGTGAAGTTCCTGTTTGCGTAGCTGATGGTCACTGCTAGTGGTCACATGAAGGAAGGAGCTTGCAAGTTTCTAGGCTCCATTTCATGATCAGGAGTTGGAAGAGTCAGAGTGACTCGCAGCAAAAATCGCAAAATGTGAAATTGCGAAGTGCCATTTGATCAGGCCCATGTTCATAGCTAGTGGTCACATCAGCATGAGAGAAGTAAAGGATCGAGCATAGCTAGGCTCCATTTCTGAGTTTCACAGATCGAGAATTCCAAAGGAAGGACTTGCAGCAAACTCGCGAAACGCGAAATTGCAAAGCACCCTTTTGAATAAGTGTTTGGTCATTACCGATGGTCATGTGAAAGGAAGGGGTTTATCCAAAAGATCTAGCACCCACTGTGTAGATATCTCAGAAAGGGAAAAGGTGCCAAACACATGAACGCGCGAAGGTTCTCACAGTAACTGCCATAACAAAGTGATTGCATCTGCCAAAGAATTCGGGGAATTGTAGGGTGACTGCCAGAGGAGACGAAGAGTCTCAAGGTAACATCTAATGATGATGAAGAGATTCTGTAATGATAGAGAATATGAAGAGTCTCTACTACCAAAGAGGCTAAGGAATCTCAGCATAATGACCACTGATGATGAACTCACAGGCAATAGAACCGCCATAGAAGATGAAGAGTTTCCATGATGATAATGATATGACTTGATGTGAGAGAGGCATGTAGAAGAGTGATAGTATGCAATTATGTTGTTGAGCTATGGGAGAGTAAGGAGAGGTTACAATGAACAAACTGTGGTGTAGAACATATTCACTGTAAAGATCATGTAGAGACATTGTGCATGAGAAGGCAG
Source organism: Picea engelmannii (assembly GCA_009831015.1). Lineage (NCBI taxonomy): Eukaryota > Viridiplantae > Streptophyta > Pinopsida > Pinales > Pinaceae > Picea > Picea engelmannii. Next base: position 123,451 of record ML787203.1, read on the forward strand.
AAGGTACACATAGAGGATACAAACACAGAACAAAGAAGATATTTTTGTTGTTGTTGAGTGTGATTCATGCGAATAAAATAAGGTTGTGTGTAGCAGATGAAATGAACAGAAGGGGGATAGTGCATGGTATGGATATGGCGCGCAGAGTATAAAAGGAAAAAGAATAGAAAGCACAATAGATGCAAGAAGAAAGCCACTGATGCAGACAAAGAAGAGAAGTGTAGAAGAACAATGATGTGACTGGTAAGCCATTGATAAATCTTGTATCACTGTAATAAATTTAGAGAGTTTCAAGTATCACTATAAATCTTGTATCACTGTAATAACTTGTATCTTGTATCACTGTAATGTAACTATTGTCCTCAGTGTTTCAAGTGGGTGCTTAAACACAGGGAGTTGTAGCTTCCATTTGGTTGCAGCCAGAAAAACCAGGGTGGTAGGGTGGTGCAAGGGAGAACTATTGTTCTTCATTATACAGGTTGGTGCCCATGTGATTGGAATTTGGTGCTTCCATCCAGTTGATGATGGAACACTCAGGGAGTTGGTGCTTCCTTTTTGTGGGTGCTAGAGAAACCAAAGAGTTGGTTCTCTCAGCAAGTTGTATCTTGCAAGATAGAGGTAGTATCCTCACAATGATTTGGAGCTCATAAGTATGATAATGTACAAAATGTAAAGATTACTTATCATATGAAGAAGACGAGGTTTTTACCCTTTATGGGTTTCCTCAGGAAATACCTATATTTGTATATTTCATGTGTGAGAGTGATGTTTAAAATTCTATTTCTTATTTCCCAACATCACGGTGATTGGCATTATGTGTTCAGTAAAGAGTTAAAAATGGGCAAAATTGTTTAAGCACAATAACAACTGATTCACCCCCCCCCCCCAACCCCTCTCAGTTGTCCAACAATATATGCCAAGGTAGAAGGGATGGTAGTAGTATAGTCTAACTAAGGAAGTGGCTATCTAAGGGCTAATCTATCCAAGTAAAAACTATTAATGAGCAAACCCTACTAAGGAACTCAAACTATGTACCATAAGTAACCTTTGAACAAAGGATCGATGGATAGTTCTAAGAAAGCAAATGAAAACCCTACTTAAAGAAAACTAACTTAATCATAACAATAAGAAAAAACACTATATATCTAATAAGAAATAACAACAACAAACTACTTTTGATTAACCTACTCAAATAAGCAACTATCCTATGAAGGCAAGTAAATAGACAAGAAACTACCCTATCAAAGAAAAATAGACAAGCAAGCAACTACCCTATTAAAGCAAGACAGACAATCAAGCAACTAACTAATTAACCTATGATAATTTCTACAACAAGTAAAATAATTAAGATTACTCAATAAGAAACTAATTAAACTAAGAATCAAGTGAACTCTATTCTTAAATTAAACTTCACAACTACTTCTAATTTATGAGAGGAAATCTACTAAATTGAAAGCAAGAGGACTTAACAACTAATCTTTAATCTATGATAAGCAAATTATTCCTTAACCTACCAAAGAAAAAGACTATCTATCATACATAAGAAAAGAAACTATCTTCTAATCTATTGAAGTAGGGAAACTATCTCCTAATCCTAATCTACAAAAGCAAGGAAACTATCTTCTAATCTATGAAAGCAAGGTAACTCAAATATAGTGTTGATGGTTATGTGAATGTCTTATGATATCACAATGGAACTTAACAATTAACGATAAATCAAGAGGGATAAAATCTATATTGACTTCGATAGAAAAGTGAAAAGTGTGAATTAGGCAATCCAATGAGAATTTAGCCATTATGGAAAGAGCATCAACTATCTTGCATATCCATCTGATTATTCAATCATACATTAATCATCAACAATATAAAGATACTATTCTAGTAAATTCAATTGCATTCTATACTAATGAAGCGAATTCATACTACACTAAACTATAATTAACTACGAATTGAAATTGCAACCTAGATCTAAGAAAGAAATTGCATGAAGTAAACTAAACTAGTTCTATCTTAACAATTCAAATTGCAAAAAGAGGAAATACTCATAAACATAAATTAAACACTATTTCAGCATATGACAAGTAAGCAAATGAGCAAACTAAATGGCGAATTAAAACAAGAAAAGCTAAGTAGCAACTAGATAGGCAAACTAGAATTGAAAACTAAAGGCTAATGACTATCCATCCACCAAAACCCTGTCAAAGAAATCATGAATTAAAAACTACGTTTTAAACTTTATTTTAAACTCTGTTTTAGCATAAAGAAAGTCTAATCTACCATCTAATCACACACGGGGTTAGTATCTAAGCTTGCAATCTTGCTTCTACTAACTAAATAGTCATTACATATTAAAAAGATTCCTCATAATAACCTACAAAAACTAAATTAAACCAATTAAATCATAAAGAACAATTTATATAACAAAGAAATAAAATGACAATTCATGTACAAAAAATGAAATAAAAAGACATCTATTCATAAGAAAAATCATAGGATAGTTACCCAGACTGCTGGTGGCCCTCGCAACAAGTCGTGGTTACTATTTGAAGGCAGACCACAAACTTCAACAAAGCGGTTTCACCATTAAAACTAAAAACACAAGTTTTACACAGTCTGGTAAAGCAAAACAGAGTTAAAATTTGTCTTTCTCTCTAACTTTATATTCCTGGAATTCTTAACTATTGTCTGACCACTAAGGTGGTATTTATAAGTTTTACAAACTGAGAGGTCGACCACTGGATGGTCGATCCTCTTCTAAAAACAGTAAAATTCCTTTAAAATGCCCTAATTGCCGAAATGAGGTGAGCCAATAATCGCACAACATAACAACTCAAATCGAGTTGTCAAGAGTTCAGTAGTTGTGGGCCATGAGCACGAGAAAAAACCATGTCTTTGATTCACCCATCACTGACGTCCAATACCATAACCGCCAAATCACCCATCGTTTTTGTGCAGGATGGAGTGCCAGATGGAGTATCGGGCTGAGTGTCAGAAGAAAAAACAAGCTGTGATTTTCCCTGTGACATACAAAAGATGAATTAATCTCCGCGTATCATAAAAACATACTGATTTAAACTCAAAATCATTTATGAACAAGAATTATGTATACTTGGTGTGGATCATAGCGTTTTGACACAAAAATCTCTTCAAAAAATTCGTTAAAACATGAAAACGCATATACACATTCGGAAAAAGGATCTGATTAACATTATAAAATCGGTCATATCACAGGCCCAACAATGCTCAATACTGGAAAAAAAATCAATTAGGCCCTCAAAATGGCCCCGAAAGTTTAGCAACCGGAAAAAATGCTAAAAATAGTAAATTGCCAAAAGACTATTTTGAGCTAGTTGGAATAGGTGGGTGGCCAACGATATCCACCTGGATTGGCTCTACATAATTCACAACTATTTAATGGATCAGTGAAATTTATTAATTCACAATTTGAAAAGAACATACTAAAATTGTGGGATTACTACCATTGCCACCACTTTGGTCTGTGCTTGAAGAAACTTAGAGAGCGGGAAAAACATGGTGTAAGAAAAAAGCTAGGGAGAATCCATAGAAAAAAAGTCCCCAACATCTGTGCTAGATCCTTCTGTTTCCATTTGATCACCACCAAGAGAGGTGCGCAAAATACATAAATCAAATTCATTAACAATGTTGTGTAGTTGTTCCGGATTAGTTTTGAGAACAAAATGAAAGTAGAGATACTACAATGAACTACTCATAAATATTTCCAGAAACAAAGAAATACAGTATAACACAATTATTGATCTGGATTATTTTTTAGAATGAAATGAAAGCAAATATACTACAATGAACTACTCATAAATATGGCCAGAAATAAAGAAATACAGTAATACACAATTTCTATTAATGTGCGAAATGTACAAAACTATAAAAATACAAAGTGAAAGACTCGCTAAAATGGTGGCAGCTTATATCTAAGAAGAGAATTGACGACTACTCGCATGTGCAAGAATATGATTGTTACAATGAGGCTCCAAAGGCCTTTTTAACATAATTAAAATCCAAAACCCTAACCTCAGAAGATTAAAATCCAAAAGGTTTGTGGGCCCCGATGGGGGTAGTTGATACGTCAACTTCTCTGGGGCATAACTTTTGCATATGATCTCTGTTTGGGGTGCTTGATACACTGTTGAAAAGGTCTAACCGAGAAGAATGATTTTCAACTGGCACAAGTAAATGTATTAAGTAGTCACCTGGGCCCCAAATCCCCAAAAACCGTCGTTTAGGGCCTCAAAACGACCCCAGAAGTTTGGGACCTGAAAAACTATTAAAAAACTGCCAAGATGGAAAATTGTTTTTCGATCCCATTGAATAGGTGGGTGGCCAACGATATCCTCCCTCCTTAGGAATCAATTTTTTCCATTGCATTGAGTTCCCATGGGAGAGGTTGGAGCGTTTGCTGAATCTGAATCTTGGTGAGTTGCTTACCTTGCTTGAGACCTCACACTGCTTGGTTTGTGGAAGGTTGTCACGAACCTGTTGCTAGTGGGGTTGAATTTGTTCAACCTGTCGGGATAAATGAGATATCTTTGTGTAGAAGGAATCTTTGAGCTTTGTTGCAGTCTTGTCGACCTACTTTTATTAGATAGAAGGTGGTTTGGCTAAGGTTGTAGTGGTTGTAGTATCCTTCTGTTCTGCTTTTGAACATATTGTGAAGAAATTGAATTTTGTAGTATTAAATACTACCTTGTGGTATTATTTAGGTGAGACAATAGTTGGAACTACCTCTAGTATTCTATAGAGATGACCCCCTAGAGAAACAATGTCAGGGTCGAGACTCATAAACAACATGACATTTCCACATATATGGTTCTCCCAAGAGAACATCACAGACATCTAGTGGGGAAAAATCACATAATACCTCATATTTGAAGGGTTGGATGTCGTATGACAATCAACACTGATGGCTGACACAAATATCTCGTCCCAGGTGAAGCCATCCAATGTTGTATGGATGTGGGTGTGGTGTTGTCGAAAATCCTAATTGTTTGACAACCTCTACAAAGATGATGTTCTTTTGGCTTCCTCTATCAACAATGAAATGCAATAGGGTCCCCTTCACCTACATCAATGAATGAAAAATGTGCTCCCCCTCTTCAGGATCTATTGGTTCTTCTGGTTGAATTATTGTGGTCACAACAATAGCAGTGGGGTCTACGTCAATGATCTATCTTTTACCAGTATTTGTTGGTTGCTTATATTAGTTATACGTTTAACATGATTGACCCAATTTCAAGTCTACTGGGGGCCCAAAAAAGCCTCTAAATCTATTGTCCCTCCTTGTAAACTAGAAGGCAACGTAGTACACAGAGTGCATGGTGCCGTCTCACCTGAGATAGTTCTATGGGTGGCTACAATGCTCAGGTGCTTGCAACCTAGGAACGAGTGGGGATATGGGATTGTACTATGTAATATTTGTTAAATTACTATATCATTCATCCATATTAGCTATTCTGTCATTATTAATTCATGCATGTAAGTCAACAGATCTAACTACTTCATCAAGACATTCATATAAGATCTAAGCATTGACAACAAAGACATAAACAATAAGCATTCCACATAAAACATGATTTACTGTGGTTCACCCCCTCTTGGGATACGTCCACACATATTTGTTTCTTAATATCTTTTATTATGGTTCTATCATATATGTCGCCGCATGCACTACAACTTCGTTCATACATTCAAAAAATAGAGTCCTCAACATTTACGAGGTTGACTAGACCACACCAGGATCCTCAGCCTACGATCTAACCCTCAAGGTCTAGTTAATTTTCTCTCCCATAGTTCAACAACTTACAAAAATGTATTAGATTATAGTCATGTTATAGACCTGTTACTCTATCTCATCTGAGTAACACACAATCATCCACCCCCCCCTAGACCTCTTAGGTTTCTATTTATATCTAGTTTTGGCTCATCAGCCATTACCTTCTCTTACCAAAACCCTAAGCTAGTTAGGTATTCTTGCATGTTGGCCTTGTGCGCTTTTCTCCTCTGCATGCTCATTTTCCTTTCGTCAACTATTTTTCTTGCCAGCTGTCTTTATTTCCCATTTTCTTGCATGCGTGCATCACATGCCTTTCTACTAACTGTATTTCCTCCACATCGTGCCTTTTCCCCAAAGTGAGCATGTGCCCAACATTCCCCCAACATTGACATAGTGACTCATCACGAGTTACTACCTGACTCATGCAACTGTGACTGCTTTCTTCCTGCGCCTGTTACTGCCTATTGCAATGCATCATACATTTTCGTTATCCATTAGCACTACTGTTGATCCTGTCTGCTCTTGTCAGCCATAGAGATGACCACCTACTCTATGATAAGATATTGTAGCATCTCTCCTCCCTCAGATATGATCTTCTCAATGCTCTTCTTAGCTGTCTCACTCTCCATGACCAACTTCTCTGCCTTTTCTTGCAAGGGTTCTAATAATGCCTGTCTTGTTGTCTTCTATGCTTCCAATGCTTTCTCTTCCAACTGCAGGGTCTTCATCTTGGTGGTCGTTTTGATATTCTCCGACAGTGACACTATTTTATGTCATTGCTTCACCTATGCCATTGCTTCGTTGAGTTTATTTTCCTTCTCTTTGAGTTCTTGGAGGATCCCATCATCTAAGAGGTGAGTCCATAACTGCACACTCTTTTTTAACAACTCGGTGATTGTCTGTTTTCTTTGACCGATCTCTTTCACAGTTGTTGTTGCCTCACATTCTCACTGCACTCTGACTTATGGAGGAGTAGTGGGTGTGAAACGCTCCTCCAACTATTTAATTTTATCCTTATATTCCTGGGTAGTCTGCTCTATCCTGCGCAACTTCTCTTCCAAGGACCTTGCCTCCTCATTTGTGTTTTCAGTAATTGCTTGAAACAACCTGTGGATCTAATTCTCCATCTCCTCCACTCTTTGTTGTTCTCTCTCTTTCCGTTGCGCTTCAAGGTTGAGAGCTTCCTTCATTGGAATATTCTTTGTCTGGGCTCCATACAGGTTTGTTGCATCCACTCTTTCTCTAGAATGAATCTCCTATGTCTTGATGTCCTTTAAGGGTTTCTGCATTGTTTCTTTATCAAGGAACACCATCTCTAGTGTGATGATGAAATTATCACTCGCCTGCGTTGCAAACTGCACTGTATCTGGCATTGGCACTCCTTCCTTAGCCTACATAGGTGTTTCTTTTTGTGTCTGTGCTACCTCGATCCTTAACTGATCTAGCACAATTTTTACCTCTTACACTTCATCTTTGATTGAGGCCCTATGCTTTTTCGTATTCTCCCATACTTAGGCTAGTATTTCCTTGACTGTTGTTGCCACTAAATCCACATCATTCAGGGTTAGTGATATATGGCTCTATGGCTTATGGGCCTTTTCCTTCTTTCGACCACCACGGGTATGCTCCCCTGGCCGCTTCTCCTGGGTGAATGATGGCTCAGGAATAGTGGGCCTCTGGCTCTCTCCTACAGTGGTTGGCCCCATTTCTCCTGCCTCAGTAATCTCATGGTTTCCTGTCCCTTGTTCTTCATGCTCAGGGATTTCCTGTGTCCCTGCACCTGTTTCTTCCGCACGCAGTTCTTTCGTTGAGTGTATTGGTGGTTTTTTTGTGCATGATGGAGCCTGTGTAGAGCCCCTTAGTGGTCTATTATGTGTTCACGATTTCTTATTGGTTGGGGTGCTTCCCCCCTCTTTCCCTTAGGCACTCCTCTTTTTAGTTCCGACCCCGTTGGTGAATGGTTGGTGTGCTGGGGTTGGTCTTCCCTGCGTCTGAGTTCGTGATCTTGGTACTACAGTTGGAATCTCTGGTACCTTCCATTCTTTAGGCCAGTCCTAGACCTCTCTTTGGATTTCTTCCTACATCACGCAATAATTGAGTTTGAGCACTTCCTTGAATTTTATTTCTTTTCTTTCATCGATAAACTGTGGCATGTTTCCCTAAAGTTCGCAACCTGTCCACAATAAGGTCCTACATTTCTATGAAGTACCTTGCAAAGATTCATTTGTTTTTCTTATTTCTCTTGGGGTTTGCGCTAATGCGTAATGATACATATCTTGTTGTGCCACATTTCCCTGGTGACATATCTAGGTACTTGTTGTAGATTGGTTCCTTCTAGCCAATGAGGCCAATGAGTATGAGTAACCATGAGTAGTGGAACTCAGAGCCCCAGTCCTATGTGTCCTTATAGTCCTCCAAGAATTAATTTAGAAGGTATGGGCCCCAGCTCATCGAGCTCCCCTTTTCACACTATGCAAAGGTAATGACCACACCGGCCGATACTTCCTCTTTGTGACACTTGTGCATTAGTTTGCATTTGAGGAGTCTGGTGGAAAAATGTTTCGTTGGATCATTGATATCACTGATCCCAATGCCCCTTTTACCATGCTTCATGCCATACTTGGCCTTGATCTCATTCGAGATGGGCTTAGCTCTGGTCTTATCCTCCAGGTACTACTCTAGTTTTTCCCCATCTGTGAGTAGCCCTGTGATTCATGCGATGAGGTCCATAGTGATAGGCACCGACCTATCCATCCATAAGATTCATCCATGCACTTATGCAAGTAGTTTCTTGACGCATGCGTTGATATGATTTCCTGTCCCAAAGTGTGGGGCATCTAGTAAGTTCATTATTCTAGTGTTATATAGCCCTAGAATACATTTCACCAACTCTAACAGTGGCATTCCTGATGAGCCTTCTCCCCTGATTTTTAGGTAAATTTCAGACGCGAGGTCTAGAAATTTAGTGACATCTGCCATGTCATGGTCATATTACTTGATGGCAGTCACTCCACCGATCATGTCATCATCCACGCAGACCCCGATCAGAATATTTGGTGGAACCAAGGTCCCTTCTACCTGTGGTCGGGGCCCTCCGTACGTGATGCTCTCAGCTTGGCCCTTTTGTTTGGCTTGTGGGGATGAGGCCCCAACCTCTGGTACACCCATGTGTACTGCTTCCTATCCTACCTCTCATTCATGGCTCTGTGGCACTGAACCCATGGTCTTCTCGGTCTATCGTGGCCCTTGTACCCTCGAGGTATCAGACTTAATTATTTCCAGGTCCTCCTCCATCTGCCCGGTCTCGTGTGTTGGGTTCTTTTCCTCCTCTACCGTCACTAGCTTTTTTTGTACTCTAGTGTGTGGATTTAATTCACATCCACCACTATAGGTACCACTTTATCCCTTCCATCTGTCACATGAGTAGTACTTCGTGTGTTCTTGTCAGCCTTTCTTGACTCTCCAACTCGGGGTGGTGACATTGTTATGGGGTCTAGGCTGTAAATCTGCAAACTTGACGAATGCTCGGTCGAATTTTCGCTCTATTGATATTTCCCTCTCCTTACAATTGACACACTGATTTGTTTTCCCTCCTTTTCCCGACTTTATAGCGAGACGAGGAAGTGCCAAATTTTATGCACTGACAATTGTCCTTTTTTCACTTTTGGAGGCGTGTCCTACGCATGGTACCATTGTACGTGTTCACTATTTTCTCATGTGCCATGTTTTCAGACTTTTCCCTTTCTATTGTGTTATGTTCTTTACCTCTGTGTATAGAATGTCACAATTTCAAGCAACACTTCTAGTTGGCGCCTGAATTCCACAACCGTCATTTTCCGATTTGCCGCGCTTTTCGACCGTTAGCCCTGTTTCTTGAGCGCTCAGATTTTTTAGCACATAGAGTCCTTGGATTATATACCCTTTGTTTCTGGTGCAATATTCTTATTTCATTATTCTAACTCAATGAATTGTGTGCATAGACTCTTTTCCTTTTTGTCTTACTGATTTTCTCACCTGCGCATGCAGATTTTTATTTTTTATTTTTTCTCATTAATTTTCAAGTTGCAGGTGGTCGATTGTCCTTTTACAGCTTCATTTGACTCCCATTGATCATGCCCCTCAACTCTATTCCTTCAAAATCCTTCAAATGTATAGCTCCTCCATATATAACAGTCTTGGCCTCATATGGTCCCAACCAATTCATTTTGAACTTTCCTATATGTTGAAAAAACTTGTTGTCATACAGTAGGACTAGGTGTCCTTCATTGAAACTTTTTCTCTTGATATGTTGGTCATGCCAAACTTTGTCCCTTGATTTCTATACTTCTTTGTGAAATCCTGCTAGAATCCTATCTTCTTCCATGCTCATCAGCTGACTTAACTTTTCTTGTACTGCACCTCACTCTATCATGTTTGTAATTGTTGCAACACACAAACTTGGTACCAAGAATTATATGAGGTATTCTATCAAAGTGATGATGTACCATGCGCCTGATCTTCTTGTGGGTGGTTGAATTGGCCCCCAAAAGTTGATAGCCCATTTTTCAAACACTTGTAGCATTACTTGTGGGTGTAAGGGAATATCATCCCGTCTTTTTGGTTTGCCAACCCTCTGACAAACATCACATTGTTGCTAGTGTTTCTTTCTAGCGCGATGAATAGTTGGCCACCATAATCCTACACACAATACCTTTTGTGCGGTAGATTTTCTTGCATAGTGTCCTCTCGCTATTCCTTCATGGAATTCTTCCATTATCCTAGGCCTTTCGTGTTCTAGCGTGCACCTTCTCAAGATGTTGTTGGCCCCCATTTTATATAAGTGCCTGACGATCAATTGGTAGTCGGCTGCTCAGACAACCTGATTCTTCCTCTGTGCGGTGTTAATTCCCATGGCACAGTCCTTGTACTTAAATACTCAATAATGTTAACAAAATAATAATCCACGACCTGAGCTAAAAATAACTATGTGTTAGGGAAGGTATTCTCTAAGTTTGTAGTCTCCTCGCCATTGGTGACCCTTGACAAGTGATCAGGTCCTGCGTTCATCTTTCCTAGTTTCACTATGACTTCAAAGTCAAATTCTTGAAACATCAGTAACCATCGACAGATTCTCCCCCCCAACACTGGCTTGTTGACTAGGTACTTAAGGGATGAATGATTTTTGAACATCTTAAATTTTTTTCCAAGTAGTTAATGCCCGAACTTTTGAAGTGCTTACAACATTGCCATACCTTCTCGCTCTGTAGTGTTGTAGTTCTACTTAGAGTCTGACAGTTTTCTGGTTGTAAATGCTATGGGATGGTACAAATCCTCTACTACTGGTTGCACCAGAATATCTCCCAAGGCTATGGTTGATGCATCTACATGCACATGGAATGTCTTCTCCCAATCTGAAAATACTAAGATGGGTGTTGTGACCATCTTCTCCTTCAGGGTGTCCAATCCTTGCTAATAACTCTCATTCCACTGGAATTTAGTATTCTTAAGAAATTTCTCCATCGACGCAGTGATCTACGCGTATCCATTGATAAATTTTTTGTAATATATTGTATGTCCCAATGTGGCCCTCAGCTGGTGCACTAATTTTGGTGGTGGTAAGTTCACAATTACTAAAATCTTTGCAGGATCCACGATCAAGCCTTCTCTACATACTATGTGACCCAATAGAATTCTGAAGGGTGTTCCAAATATACATTTCTTAATATTCAAGGATATTTGGTATTTCCTGCATATTTCTAACATCAGCCTCAACACCTCGACATGATCCTTCAGCAGGTTGTATATTGTCCAATATTCCAAATATACCTCTAGAAACTGATGGATGAATTCTTTGAAGGCAACAATGACTACTCTGGAGAAAATTGCTGGCACATTTTTCAGTCCAAAATGCATGACTGTGTACTATTAGGATCCCCATTTTGTTACAAAGGTAGTCTTGTGGCGATATTCTGGTGCTATCTTGATTTGGTGGTAGCCTGAGAATCCATTAGTGAATGAGTATGCTTCCTGGCCTCCCACATTTACTAGGACTTCATCTATAAAGGGATTAAGGAAGGGGTCATGTAGGCAAGCATCATTGATATTTCTCAGATCTACATAGATTCTTATGCCTCCTTTCTTTTTCTCCTGAACTACCATGGGGATTATCCATTCCGATTCTTCTACTGGTTCTATGATTCCTACTTCCAACATTATGTTGATTTATGGTCTTAATTTCTTCTTGTAGATAGGGTTCAATCTGCAAGGCCTCTATCTGATAGGTCTTGCCTTCAGTTTGAGAGGGATCTTCATCTCTCCAAGTTCTCCTACAATACCCTTCATTTATGTAAAGGTTGTTGGGAACAGGTCACTGTACTCACGCAGTAATTTTGTGATCCTGTCCACTGTTTTCTCATCCCAGTAGTCTCCAATGTTGACCATCTTGGGATTCTCAACTATCACAATGTTGAATTTCTTCACCTTAATTGGTGAAACAATCACTTCTGATTCTAGAGGTGGACCTTCCACTTCTCTTTCTCCTTCAACTTCGTCAATCTGAATATTGCACAGATCGTCTTCATCTGGTACTTTTTCCTGCACATGGTAGCATGACAACAATTCTTTCAATGTATATCTATTCTGTTGTTGTTCTTCTGTTATGAGTTCAAATTCTAGTTCCTTAATGAATATCACTCCTCTTATTTGTTTAAGGGTTGTGTCTATGTTGGGTTTCTCATGCTCAAATGAGAAAGTGACTGTAAATTTTTGTTGTAGTACTAGCCAGTTCGTAGTTCCTCTGCATAGTTTCTGGTCTGCATACCAGTTTGTTGGGATGCCCTCTAATGTATGAATGAAATGGTGAGGCCATTCTTTTGGGGGTGTCATTTTCCACAATACTCTGCACTTGTCCAAGTGTTCCGCTGGTACCCCCTATCCATCATATTTCTTCTGTTGGTAGTTTTTTTTTTCTGTGCCAAACCTGATGCGCCATAACCGCTTACATTGGTACTAGTCCTTGATTGTTTCTTTGTGTGTGCCCCACCATCTTCCAGGTGTATCCTTAAGTGCTATGTCAAGAGATAACAATATCTTACTATCTGATACTTTTTCCTCATATCTTGTTAGGAATTCTTCCAAGTTGTTGATTCCATGTAAACTTCGAGGCTCTCTGACTTATGTCCCAACCCACCTTACTACACGGTCTATTCGGGCACATCTTCTGGTTGAGACGTCATGTAGGCACTGCTTCCAATTCTCTTGACCAGTGTCTGAGTTAGAATAACATGATGTGATACTTCTCCAGTTAATTACACCATATATATTTGGATTAATGTAATCTTCGGTGCACACGGTGGTCTTATACATTTGGTTAATTTCTTCCAGATCTAGACATGTTGGTTCCACAAATCTTTTGACTTCTGATGGATCTAGGGGCATGATAAACCTATGTTCGCTCGACTCAAATGTCATCTTCCTGGTCTTTAGGTTGATTATCTCCTAATTGTCAAACTCCCAATCCAATCCTAGTAATGTTGGATATGGTATTGTGTCGTCCACGATTTCGATCACTTCGAAGTCTGCCTTAGTGCGCACTCCATCCAGATCTATTGTCACTCCTTTCAGCCTCCCTATTGGTAGAAATCTGTGTTGGTTTGCTAACTTTAGTTGGACTAGTGAGTAGCATAAGGTAGGTTCTCCCATTCTTTTCCATGTCTTTTTGGGTAATACATTCACTTCAGATACTAGAGCTAATATCACATCACCCATGTTAAAATATTCGATGTTGGCATTCAATCTAAACTCTTTGTTGGTTCTCCTTCTGGAATGGAGGTGATTGACTATCCTCTATTCTATATTTCCCTTAGAGTTTGTGGTACATCTGTCTAATAGATTTTGTAGTACTATAACAGATGATGGATCCTTAAATAATTGAATACAAGATTGCAGGAAAGTTTTAATACAACTTACTTGGTTTCCCGGGTGGACTTCACTAGTATGGTCCAATGTTTTCGGCATTTCATATGTTGGGACATCTTGGGTATCTTGTGTGGAATATGTAGATGCAACATTCTGCTTGAGAAATTCTTGTATGACCTCCTTAAAGGTCTCCTCCTTTTCTGCATCAAATCGCTTGGGTGGCTCAGTGTTTTTCTTAATCCACTGGTGTTGTACTAGTTCCTGTTTAGCTGCATCATCGCCTTTTTCAGCACCTCTGCGCATCACTATTTTGATGTTCCTACCATATTCTCTAGCTTCTATAGAGATCCACTATACATTTTGATTGTTCTTATTATGTTTCTCCTGTATCTTCCCCAACAGTGTTGTGTAATCCTCTATATCATGATCTATTGCATGACAATACATGCATGTCACAAGTGGTAAAGGGAATTCTCTTGCATAGTGCCCTGGATGTTGGCAGTTATGGCACACTATTGGGCCTCTTCCACGTCCAAAGCCTCCTCTGCCCTGTCCAACTCCTCTGTACCCAAAATGATCTCTACACGGTGTATTGTATTGAGGTACCTGATGATACTGCGTAGGGTTATATTGCGGCTGCACAATGTTATATTAGGGATGGGCATTGTTATACTGTTGCAACACAGTATTATACTGTGGTGGTTCCCAATTAAATTGAGGTGTATCTTTCCCTATCATCATTTCGGCTTGCACCCTATATGTGTCTGACGTCCTGTCTGTCATCAGATCCATGGTTTTGTAGTTTTTGTCATCGTGCCCTACTCACTTGCAAAAGGTGTAGTATGCATTCTTTGGTATTGTATGGTATTTATGCATCATAGGAAAATGATATGGATCATGCCCATGTGTCTTGCAAATTTCATACTAGGATCCTTCTGTCGGTAATGGGTTTGGCATCCCTGTTGCCATATACTGCGCGAATGTTGGACATTCGTTCTTATGGTGCCCTTCTTTTCTACATGTGGTACACCCAAAAACTTTGCGCTTGTCCTTGCCTTTATTTTAATTGAGCTGAAAGGTAAGGTTATTCATATCCTCCTTCAACTCCTCTATTGTTGGATATGTCTTGTGGTACTAATTCTCTTCCATTTGTAAGGTTGCTTACAGAGCCACTGCTTGAGATTGGAATTTTTGTTGTCTGAGTGGTTTTTTCAAGTGCGGTGACAAATAATTCGTAGACAGATTCCTATGCTACATGTCATTCATGGCATACCTCAATTTCCCTTTCAAACGTTTAAATCCCTGGTCAATTTCCTAGACAGATTCTCCTGGTTTCTGTCAGATTTCTATCATTTTGTTCATGTATTGATCCTCAGAGCTCAGCTTCTGGAACTCGTTACTTAGTAATTTCTTAATGTCTGTCAGTGTCCTTCTCATCCTAGGGGCATTGTTTCCATCTAGACTCATGTACTAGTCTAGTGCGCAGTCTCTTAGCATGTTAGCTAGTTGTGCAAGTTTAGTGTCTTCATCAATGGTCCTTTTTGCTTCCCATATCTTTGAACAAATAAAAAAGTGTTTCTCAAGGTGCTTTGCTGCCTCTCCTCATAATTCTGGTAACCGAATGGTGGGAACATGTCCTGTCATCCTGAATGTTGAACTATTACCTCTACATGGTGTATATACTTGACTAATGCTTCTTGAACTGGATCCCCCAGATGTTTTTCCCTGTGTAGATGTACCTCCTACTGTTTTCCTTCTCACAAAATTCAGTTGTCTAAATGGTGGTGTTCTTTTTGGTGTGTTGGTCGCACATGGGTTTATGGGTTCCACACTAACATTAATATGGGTTCCGATTCAATCTTATTTGGACACATCTTCCACAGATCTTACATTATTTTAATAGTTTTTCAACAAATCCAACATTATTTTAATAGTTCTTCAACAGATCTCATCCACTCAATCCTATGTTGTTCCAACCGGCAATAAAACCATTTGTTGGTTTCTAATCTTAGTTATACCTTTAACATGATTGAACCAGGTTCAAGTCTACTGGGGGCCCAAAAATGCCTTTAAAACTATCACCCATCTTGGTAAACTAGAAGGCAACATAGTACATTGAGTGCACTGCACAGTCTCACATGATATAGTTCTATGGGTGGCTGCAACGCTCACGTGCTTGCAACCTAGGAATGAGTGGGGATATCAGATTGTACTATGTGATATTCAATCAATTACTATATCATCCATCCATATTAGCTATTATTCCATTCTTTTTTCATGCATGTAAGTCAACAAATCTAACTACTTCATCAAGACATTCATCTAATATCTAACCATTGATAGTAAAGACATAAACAATAAACATTTCACATAACACATGATTTACCGTGGTTCACCCCCTCTTGGGCTACATCCACAAAGATTTGTCCCTTAGGCGCACACTACAACTCCATTCATACCTTCACAAAAAATATTCTTCAACCTTTATGGGTCTGACTAGATCACACCAAGATCCTCAGCTTGTGATCTAACCCTCAAGGTCTAGTTACTTTTCTCTCCCACATTTTAACAAATTACAAAAAGGTATCAGATTATAGTCATGTTACAGACCTGTTACTCTATCTCATGTGAGTAACACATAATCATCCACCCCCCCTAGACCTCCTAGGTGTCTATTTATATCTATTTTTGGCTCATCAGCCATTACCTTATCTTACCAAAACCCTAACCTAGTTAGGTCTTCTTGCATGCTGGCCTTGGATTCTTTTCTCCTCTGCATGCACGTTTTCATTTTGTCCATTGCTTTTCCTACCAGTCACCTTATTTCCCATATTCTTGCTTGCGTGCCTTGCATGCCTTTATGCTAGTTGTCTTTCCTCCACATCATGCCTTTCCCCCAAAGTGGTCCTTCTCCCAACAATATTTTTAGAATCATATTATGAATCAGGGTTTGGCTCCTTGTCTTTGATCTCGACCACCAATGACTATTTTGAGCGACATTTATCGGTGTTGTGCCATGTGATATTTTGGAAATTGCACCATTTTCCAGTGTCCTTCTTCATCTTCCCATGACCGTTCTTTCCCTATGGCTTGGAATGGTTTTCAAGAGGTTGTCTATTAGGGTCATCTTTATCATTATTTGATTATTTGGTTGTTGTGAATTTGTAGACCTAAACTCCCACTTGTTCCGGTGCTTAAATATTTTCTTGAATTTAACAACATATCGATACACAACACCAAGTGATGAGATATCCAAAAAATCCATTTCAGTTTGGATGTATCTTTGTAGAGCCCCATGGTATTTCAGAACCAAATGTTGCTCTGAGTCTTTGATACCCAGCTTGGTGTGTAAGGTATGGAAGATATTGGTTAGATCCGACACTTCTTGGCTCCTCTCTTGATGCAGTGTGGTCCATCTCATGTATAGGTCCTAATAGTTGCCAATAGGGTAATATTGTTTGTTTACCGTTTCCACAAAAAAATCCCAAGTGGGATCGACCCCATATATTCCATACTCTTATGTGGAACTTTTCTCACAGTAAGTTTCCCACCAATGGTTGACATGGGGGAGAGATTTAAGGAGTGCGAAGGTGATGTTTTCCCTGTCAAAAAAATGGTGAACTTTGAAATAAAATTCTATCATATTTATCCATTTATCTAGGGCATTTGCATCTATATGACCTTCAAATATGGGAATATCAAAATTAACCTATACCTTGAAAGGTGAGGTGCCTCCAAAGTGGTCGCTTGATGAAGATGTGTCTGTTGTTATTGGTAGGCATTGAAGGATGAGGGAAACATTCTCCATCATTTCATCCCTCTGTCACATGAGAGATTTCTCAAACAACATATTGATAGAATCACCTGCTTCGATGTTTTTCTTTTCTTCCACCATGGAGGGTTTCTTGGGCGTGTGAGAGAAATTGTCTTCAAGAGAGATAAGATCAAGACACAACTTTCTATACTCAGACCTCGTTGGGGACATGCAATGAAAAAAATGATCAAGAACATCCTGCTCTGATACCACTGATCTGGATTATTTTTGGGAACGAAATGAAAGTAGAGATACTACAATGAACTACTCATAAATATTGCCAGAAACAAAGAGATACAGTAATACACAATTACTGATCTGTATTATTTTTGAGAATGAAATGAAAGAAGAGATACTACAATGAACTACTCATAAATATTGACAGAAACAGAGAAATAAAGTAACACACAATTTCTAATAATATGTGAAATGTACAAAACTGTAAAAATACAGAGTGAAAGACTCGCTAGAATGGTGGCAGCTTATATCTGAGAAGAGATGTGACGACTACTCGCATTCACAAGAATATTATTGTTACAATGAGGCTACAAAGGCATTTTTAACATAAGTAAAATCCAAAACCCTAACCCCGGAAGATGAAAAACCAAAAGGTTTATGGGCCCTGATGGGGGTAGTTGATACGTCAACTTCCCAGGGGCATAACTTTTGTATATAATTTATGTTTGGGGGGATTGATACACTGTTGGAAAGGTCTAACCGAGAAGAATGATTTTCGACTGGCGAAGGTCTATGTGCTCGACAGTCACCTAGGCCCCAAATCCCCAAAAAACATCGTTTAGGGCCTCAAAATGACCCCAGAAGTTTGGAACCCGAAAAACTACCGAAAGATTGCCAAGATGGAAAATTGTTTTTTGAGCCTATGGAATAGGTGGGTGGCCACCAATATCCACCTGGATCAGTAGAGAATAATAATCTAGGAGCATTGCATATATAATCCCACCATATCAAGTATTTCCACTTTGAAGGGTTGCTTGAGCCCCAAAGAGAGTTTTGAACACACTCCCCATCCCCATCTTCCACCAAATGGATTATAATCATCCCCATTTCAATCAATCAAACAAAATATAAAAAAACAACCAATTCATTTAAGAACAAGTTATTGAATTATAATTCACTCACCATGATCCCAAATGAAATCTCGATAGTGTCAAAAATGGAAATTGATGCCAATTCCAAATCGGAAGGTATCAACACTTAATGATGTGTGAGAGTACTTTCTGTTCACTGTTGTATATATCAATGAATCATAGTAGAATGAAACTGATTGTCTTGGACACCCACCTTATCTTCCCTTACAAAACCCTCTTCTTCGTTTGATCAATTCCTCTGTTTTGAATACATGTGCGGGAGTGATCACTAGAGGTGCGAGTATCCATTCCCTCCTTTTAAATTCTAAAATTTAAATCCACTAACTTTAATTAAATTCCATAGTCCAGAGTATAAGCCATATTTCCCTCAGAATTGGGACATGATAATAGAGTCATGGGTTAAGAATGTTTGCATGAGGGAGGTTGTAGAAAACATGGAGTGGAGTCACCAAAAATTGTAGTAACCGAAACATATGCATAGGTGGATAGCATTAGTATAATTCTAATTTATGGATTTCTATCAAGCATCCATGAAAAACTCTTAAAAACCATGGTAAGTTAAAATTCATGGGGGCATGGCACAAGTTAACTCGATTTCATGTACGCTACGTCTAGGGGCACGCAGAGAATTCAACCATCCTCTTTGTTCCTAGTAATCAAGAAAATTCAATCATGGCCTTTGGTTTTTATTGTTGGTTTTTCAATAGACAAGGTTTAAGCATGAAGTTCATTACATTTTAGCATTTTACTTAAACCACAACCAATTACATTGCAACAACCAAGCTCACAAGAAGAAACACCATTCACAAGTAAACAAGAAGTATCATGGGAAACCCTTCTCAACAAGGCAAGAAACCCCAACCAAATCCTTTGTTATATTCTTCAAGAGAAAGACCTTCACCACCAAGAAAACCTAGCACACAAGAGGGTTCTTGCAAACCTTAGAAGACTAGCGCCCAAGAGAGGTGTGCGCTTTTCCCAAGAATATGTACTTGCTGAAATTCCCAAACTCACAAAAGATATAATTCCTTAATGGGGAATTTACCTTTACTTATATTAGACTTGACCTGTCAATGAAAGTGTCTATTGGCACAACATGGACGACCTCTCTTTCTCACATTATAATTAATATTAACCAGATTAATTATATTTTACTTTAATAATCAAATATCTTAAGGTGGGGCTGAACTGTACCCTTTACATTACATTTAGGGTTACATGAAGGTCTGGATCTTGAACAATATAGAAAGGGATATCATACAACCACTAGTGCTTATCCACTAAGGGAACATCCATCGAGATGTCCATATCTCTGTCTCACTGCCTCTCATAGGAGAACCACACTCACTAGTGCTCAACCACTAGGATCACGTTCACCCGTGCTCGTCCATAGGCACGTCCACTCAACAGATCTTCTTTCCCACTACATTACATAGGAGAGTCATCTAGAGTTCATCATCTCATATCTCTTCTCAGAGGATGCTAATACATCATCTTCATCTCAGTCTCATGACAATGCACTTAACTCTATGGGAATTCACATGTTCACCTTGTGCTAAACCACATGCATGTCCAACTCAGCATATCTCCTTTCTACCTATGTTACAAAGGAGAATCATTTGGAGTTCTTATCAACTCTCTGTAAGGAGGAGTCCATCTCTACGTTCTAACTCTGTCTCATATAGGAACCACACACCCATCTCAAGGGATTTCTCTTAGGTCAACTCAATCAGTCAGTGTCCTGGAGGATGTCTCACATAGATGTAATCATCAACACTCCCTCTCAGCTAGGGAGGCATTCTCCATCAAGCCAAGTCTCACACATAAGTACTTCAAACTTTTTCTTGGCTGTAGTTATCAACACTCCCTCTCAACTAGAGAGGTATCCTTCACCAAGCTAATTTGGTTAAGATGTCTGCAATATGCTCATGTGTAGGAAGGTACTCTTGATTAAGGTTGGTTTTCATTGATGTCAACCCTTGAAGAAAGCCCTGCATCACAAAGATGACTCATTATTGTCTTGTCATGGTTGATAAGAGGTAAATATGGATGAACTCCAAAGTGGTCCCCTTATGGTGAAAGCCCTCATGGGAAGACGCTTTGCAGAGTAAGAGAACCCATTCTTAATTTTGGAATAATGAGATGAAGGACAATGAAATTTTCAGGTAAACTATCCTATATGGATAGTGCTTTTCATTCCATTTCCAGTGGTATGTGGAACGTCACATAACTCCTCATGGTTATAGAGTTATGGCCATGAGAAGTTGGAGACTCCAGGTTTGGGTAATGGACCCAAGTTTTTTTGATGGATAACGGTATATGTTATGATATATTTTCAGATAATACTATTCTATATGGATAGTACATTCCATTCCATTTCTAGTGGTATGTGGAACGTCACATAACTCATAGTTTGAGAGTTATGGCCTTACGAAGTTGGAGGACACTCATATGTCATCTAGAAGCCCCAAAAGGTCAAAGTAGTCAAAGTGGTTTAAGAGATTTTAAAAGGTAAATAATAAAGTGAAGTAATGAGTGTATTATAATTCAAAGTGAATACAAAATAAATTATTTCAATAATAAATTCAATGGAGAAATAGAAGTGGGTTAACCCTAAAATAAGGAAAGTGGGGCCAAGTGACCTAGAAGATGTTTTTAGGGAAGCTACTTGGGGAGTATAAATAAGAGGCAAGGCTCTCTTATTTTAATCACACTTGATCATATTGAATATCCATAGGTGTCTGAGGTAACCAACGATATCTAAGATGAAATTTTGAGGGAAGGTGAAGAAACGAAGGCCAAGATGCAAGGAAGGATAAATTCTTTTGATGGTGCTTTCTAAGGTATGTTATTTACAGGTCATCTCACCATTTTCACTATAAAAAAATTTCTATAATTATTCATACCATGAAATTTCTATTCATTGAGAAAACATATCCAAGTATCTGTGGTAAAAAATTCAGTTTGTGGGTCATTATATCCAAGTATCTGAATTGGGAACAAGAATGAGAAGGCACAAAATGTTCTACTAGTAGACGATATGAAACATAATATTCTAAGTGTGAGTCAAATGTGTGACCAAGGTTGTAAGGTAGCTAGAGAGGTAGTAGGGGGGCCCAGAGGGCCCATAGTGATAATAGTGGAGGTCATTCAATGTAAGGTGGACTAGGTCCACTATATTATTAAATAAGGCCCACTATGGTAGTTAGATATAATAAATGTA
>ML787203.1:147336-201907 GCA_009831015.1 Picea engelmannii
ATAGGATCCATTGTACGGTGTTTCCCTACCTCAAGGGTTTGATAATAATAGAATGTGGTTTTTTCTATATTTCTTTGTGGATCTATTGTGTATTCAATATTTGTGGTGATTATATTTGCAGATCTAGTTTGGGTTCTTAACAAAGGTCATAAACTTACTTTCAATTTAGAAAAGTGTGAGATAAGAAAAGAAGGTTTAGGGAAATTGGTCGGTACAACTGGAAGAACTTCAAACAACATATATGTGTTAAGTGAAATTGGAAATGAAAAGTGTTGTCTAGGAAAGGAAGATGAAAGTTGGCTATGGAATAGAAGAATGAGTCACATGAATTTTCAAATCAAAGGAATATTCAACAACAAGACCATTGGAAATTGTGCACACTGATCTAGTTGGACCAACTACAAAAAAGAGATTAAAATGTGAAAAATACTTTATGTTATTAGTTGATGATTATACAAGAATGACTGTAGTTTTGTTTCTCAAGAACAAGTCAGAAGCTTTTGAAAACTACAAGATCTACAAGGAAATGGTTGAAAATGAGATGGATTCAAGAATTAAATGTTTGAGATCTGATAATGGAGGAGAGTTCACTTCAAAGGAATTTATGGACTACTGTAGCAGTCATGGAATAAAAAGGCAACTCTCCCTTGCTAGGACACCTCAACAGAATGGAGTTGTTGAAAGAAAGAACATGAAAGTACAAGAAATGGCTCGAACAATTCTAATGGATTCCAAATTGACAGATATATTTTGGACATAAGAAGTGCATGCAACAGTTCACATTCAAAACAGAGTAATGCTAAAAAACAACACTGATAAAACTCTCTACGAGCTATGGAAAGGAACACCACCAAATGTGAAGCACTTCAGAGTTTTTTGGAAGCAAATGCTACATCAAAAGAGAATATGGAAGAATGGGAAAGTTTGAATCTCGTGTGGAAAAAGGAATACTTGTTGATTACTCAAGTACAAGGAAACATTACAAGTGTTACAATCTAATATTTAACAAAGTTGTGGAAAGAATCAATGTAACAATTGATGAAACATGCAGACCAGAATCAAAGGAAGAAGAAAACAAATCAATGGAACAACTTTTTGAAGAAGAAGATGAAAAAGAAGTAGAAGAGGAAGATAAAGATGAAGAGAATCCGACAGAAGAAAAAGATCATGTTCAGAAAGTATCTCAAAAGACACCTAGCAAACGAGTACAGAAGAATCATCCTTTAGATCATATTTTTGGAAACAAAGATGCAGGAGTTGAGACTAGAAGACAAATCCATTCACCAAAACAAACACACCTAGCACTCTTATCTACAATTGAACCAAACTGTTTTGAAGAAGCCAACAAGGATGAATTTTGGAATAAGGCCATGGATGAAGAATTTGATCAAATAGAGAAAAATGAAACTTAGGAATTGGTTCCAAGAGAAAATAATAAGAATGTGATCGACACAAAATGGGTTTTTAGGAATAAATTGAATAAAGATGGACAGGTTACAAGGAACAAAGCTAGATTGGTATGTAAAGGATATGCACAGATTGAAGGAATCGACTTTGAAGAGGCATTTTCCCCAGTTGCCAAAATGAAAGCAATCCATTTACTTTTAGCTTATGCATGCTCCAAAAATGTTAAAGTATATCAGATGGACGTAAAATCATCTTTTCCGAATGGGGAAATTGAAGAAGAAGTCTACATTGAACAACCACAAGGATTTCAATTGTCAGAGAACACAAACTACGTATGTAAATTAAAGAAGGCCTTGTATGGTGTAAAACAGGATCCTAGAGCATGGTACTCTAGACTGGATAAGTATCTGCAATAGGCAAGGTTCATAAAAGGAAGTGCGGACAACAACCTCTACATCAAGGTAAGTTATTGTAATATTTTATTAATTGAAGTTTATGTTGATGATATTATTTTTGGTAGTGATGATGACAGGTTAAGCCAGAAATTTGCAAAAGACATGCATAATGAATTTGAAATGTCATTACTTGGAGAACTATTCTTCTTTCTGGGACTTCAAATACATCAAAGCAACCAAGGAATTTTTATTTCTCAAACCAAGTATATAAGAGAAATGATAAAGAGGTTCAGAATGGAATATTGCAAATCAATTATCACTCCCATGCAAACCAGTTGTAAGTTGAGCAAAGATGATGATTCAAAGTCTACAGATCAGAGGCAATACATGTCAATGATTGGCAGCCTACTATATGTGACAACATCCAGACCATATGTAATGCAAGAAATTGGACAGGTGGCACGATTTCAAGAAGCACCAACTGAATCACATGTATTAGCAGTAAAGAGGATTTTTAGATATCTCAAAGGAACAAAAGAGTTTGGATTATGGTATCCAAAATGGAAAGATATATCACTTATTTCCTACATAGATGTAGATTGGGTAGGTTGTATTGATGACTAACGAAGCACCAGTGGAGCAATGTTCTACTTAGGTGAGTTCTTGGTATCATGTCTAAGCAAGAAACAATCATCAATATCTCTATCTACAGCCAAGGAAGAGTATATTGGAGCAACAACATATTGTACACATGTTCTTTGGATGAAACAAACTTTGAAAGATATATAGGTTGAGTATGATCAACCCATTCCAATATATTGTGATAATACAAGTGCCATCAGTATCTCAAAAAACCTGGTGATGCACTCCAAGATGAAGCACATTCCAATCAAGTATCACTTTCTATGGGAAACAGTTGTAGAAAAGAACAATAGAGTTGAGTATGTGGGCACAAAAGAACAAGTGGCAGACATCTTCACAAAACCACTTCCATGGGAAGCCTTTGAATATCTTCACCAAATACTTGGAGTTATTTCTACTCCAAAATGAATGATTTTTGAATTCTTATATTATATGTCTTAGATGTACATGAGGAAGCACCATAAGAGGACAGTACAGTTAGGGGGAGCAACCCCCGATGGAAAGATAACTTTTCCATTGATGACAAAGGGGGAGAGATTTATCATATGCAGAGGATAGATGCATGGTTCCAGGGAGATCAGATTTATCAGATGTAGAGGACATAGGCAAATTTATCAGATACATAGGACAAAGGCATGGTTCTAGGGGGAGCATGAGTGATACGATTTCAATATTGCATTAGAGTGTTGCCATCAATGCCAAAAGGGGAGATTTTTTATTAAGGTTGGTTGTCATTGATGTCAACCCTTGAAGAAAGCCCCACAACACAAAGGTTTGGGTAATGGACCCAATAATGTTTGATGTAAATATGACTCATTATTGTCTTGTCATGGTTTATAATAAGTAAAGATGGATGAAATCCAAAGTGGTCCCCTTATGGTGAAAGCCCTCACGGGAAGACGCTTTGCGGAGTAAGAGAACCCATGATTAATTATGGAATAATGAGATGAAGGACAATGAATTTTTCAGGTAAACTATCCTACATGGATAGTTCTTGTCATTCCATTTCCGGTGGTATGTGTAACGTCACATAACTCCTCACGTTTAGAGAATTATGGCCATGAGAAGTTGGAGACCCCAGGTTTGGGTAATGGACCAAAGTTTGTTTGATGGATAATGGTATGAGTTATGATATATATTTATATAATACTATTCTATATGGATAGTAAATTTCATTCCATTTCTTATGGTATGTGTAACATCACATAACTCCTCACGGTTTGAGATTTATGGCCTTACGAAGTTGGAGGACCCTCATATGTCATTTAGAAGCCCCAAAAGGTCAAAGTAGTCAAAGTGGTTTAAGAGATTTTAAAAGGTAAATAATAATGTGAAGTAATGAGTGTATTACAATTCAAAGTGAATACAAAATAAATTATTTCAATAAAAAATTGAATGGATAAATTAGAAGTGGGTTAACCCTAAAATAAGGAAAGTGGGGCCAAGTGACCTAGAAGATGTTTTTAAGGAAGCTACTTGGAGAGTATAAATAAGAGGAAAGGCTCTCTCATTTTAATCACACTTGAGAATATTGAATATATATATATGTGTCTGAGGTAACCAAGGATATCTAAGATGAAATTCTGAGGGAAAGTGAAGAAAAGAAGGCCAAAATTCAAGGAAGGATAAATTCTTTTGATGGTGCTTTCTAAGGTATGTTATTTACAGGTCATCTCACCATTTCTGATATGATTTTTTTTCTATAATGATTTAGACTGTGAAATTGATATTCCATTAATAAAACATATCCAAGTATCTTTGGTAAAAAATTCATCTTGTGGGTCAATGTATTTTTGGAGTTACACTGTGGAAAATAGGGTTTGTGGCTAGTTCTGAAACTAGTAAAAAATAAGTGTTTCAGGTAAAAACCTCATAAATTATTCATAACATATCCAAATTAAGTGAAACCAAATGTGTTGGTTAGGGTACAGTCTGTATTATGCTATGTAGAATTTTTTGATCAATTCAACAAATATTTTTTGTGGGGAACACTCTCTAGAATAAGATAGAATTCATCAAGGTATGCCATTTTTTCTATAACTCCTTTTCTGAAAGGTTCCTAGTAGTGACACTGTTATAACCCTAATTTTCACCAGACATGCTTACCTGGAATCAGGCCATCTCATATTCCTTCTTTTCCAAAACATTGTTGAACAATTATTCTTAGAAACGCCTTTTATAAAGGCCCACGCATCCTGCTCCATTACTGCATGCATGCACATGCTAGCTGACCCAAGACAGGCCGCGTGTACCTACAAAAGCACAAAAAAGGAAAGTTGCTGAAAAAAAAAAAGCTTTGGGTGAATTAAATAAACCTTTAGGCCATGCATGGTCAAGGGTTTGACCAAATACCTAGCTTCTTCTAGCCTATAAAAGAAGGGTTAGGGGTCCCATTTGGAAGAGGAGAATCATAGTAAAGAAACTATACCCGATTGTGCATTCCCTTTGTCCCAACCCTTTAGCCATCCTTGTGCAAAGAGAAATATAGAGCAAAGAAGTTAGAGGATAGTTGAAGAGGAGCTCAGGACCAGGTTTGTGGAGCAGTGGTTGGCTTCATCATTGTAAGTTGATTTGTTGAAGTTAATAATAAAGAAGTACTTTTCCCATCCCACCATATGAGGTTTTCATGGTTTATTGCATACATGTTGATTGAATCTCTAACCCATTAATCTATATATCAAATGCATGTGGAGTTCTTTGTTTTTCTTGTATGAATGCAGGTCATCCTTGGGAGGAGGGTTTCATTCAAAGAGGGATCAATCATGAAGAAGGATCGATATCAAACGCCCGAAACAAGGTATGCTCACTTGATCTTCTTAACTATGTATTTGCTTAAGAATAATGGGGATTATGTCTGTGATGATGGTAGAAAGTAGGAATATTTAGGTCTTTTCTGCATGCATAATAAAACCCTAAGTGCTAGTCCATAGAGAGATTTTGCACTCACAACAGAATTGGCGACCATACTGGGGAAATCTCTAGGGTTTCTAGGAATAGTTTTTGGGTATTTTTAAGAACTGGTTTCATTTCCTGTTTTTAAAGTTTCTGCAAAAGTTTGAGCTAACAGAGATTATGGTCTTCCATACCAGTTATCTCTGTTTATTTTCTTGACTGCATTGTTTTTCGAGACCCACAGAGGTACATGCAGCCTGTGTAAGTTCTGCACACCTGTACCCGCACCCTACATTCTCACAGCCCGCGTGTACATGCTAACTGAGGAAGTGTCAGTCGCATGTATGATTCTGAAAAATTTCTTCTAGAGAGGCAATCATCCTCTTCCCTGTTAGAATTAGTCCTTCTTAGGGGTTTTCTGGAATTCTTTCTAGTCTTTGTTGTTTGCAGTCTATAGCTTAGGTTTCACTTCAGATTGGTTTTTTCTATGAAGTTTTCCTTGAATTGTTTTCTTTTTTCTGTTAAAGTAAGTGTCCATGTCTTCAAGAGATTCTGGTTCTCAGTACCAGTAGTCTCTACCTGGGTTGGCTTACTTGGATTTTCATTTGTCTCAGATTTTCAGATATACACGTGGCCTGTATAATGGCAGAACGTGTGTACACGCAATCTGACTTTACACAACTCACGTGCACACGCTTATTGTTGAATTGTCAGCAGCGTGCTTATGGAGAGATTTTTTGTTGAAGGTGAGGTAGTCATACTTTCCTTTGACAAGATTTATAACTCTTAGGTTTTTGGGTCTTTGTCATAGCGGTCAGTAACTTAGGTTTGATCACAACAATAGCTTTCTTTTTTCATTTAGAAGTTTTCCTCAAAATTTTCTTTTATAGGGTTTTTAGACAAGTGTGAGAGTCCAATTTTAATTTTCTTGTGTGTGATTTTTAAAGTGACTCTTTGCAATCTGCGCTTAGGCTAGAAGTTTTCTTGGTTTTGACTTGTTGATATTTTTCCTTTTTTCTTTGTGAGCATTCAAATATAAAAAAAAAAATCTTTTATTTCTTTGTTTGGTTAAAAAGTGTTGTTTTTCATTAGTAACCAGGGAAAAGTCTTTTCTTTCATAAGTTCTTGACGATTTACTTAGATCATAAGTAGCTCATAGTTGAGTGAAATCCTACTTTGAGTTTGATGTTCAAAGATCTTAGAAATTTTTTTAAGTTTGAAAAGTTGTTTAAGAGTTGAGTTAAGTAAAGGTTTTTTGTTTCCAACTCTCTATTTATTTTTCTTTCGTCTTTCAAACATCACTAGTTTCACTTTCATAACCTTTGAATTAAGACAAGCCATAAAAATTAACGCTAAATCTAAAATTCATTAGACTTTTTATGTTTGTAGGGTCAACCAACTAGTTTAGGGTTAGGGCTTTGAATTAGGTTGGAGGGGAAACTCTTCAAGGCCATTCAAATCAAACATTAGAGTCTGAGTTAGGGAGTGTCAAAGTCTAGTATCATAAAATTTATCTAGGACCCCCCTATAACACAGGGGATAAACACAAGGTCATGTGCAGAAAGGTAGCAGAGATAACCCCTCCAAAGTAGAGGGCTTGTCTTCGGATTCCGTCGATTTCATTTCCCATGGAGCTTCGTGGGTCTCGAATCCGTTCGAGGTCCTCAGTTGTCTTCCATACCACTTGATTTAGATACCCTTGATAGGTTTTGGGCTCGATACCCTGCTCATTGTGGTCTACCCGACTTTCAACTGTACCCGCCTGGTGACTGTTCGTGCGTTGGCAACCTAGTTGCCTATCTTTTTAGAGACATACAGAGGTGACTGTGGGGGTATACAATGGTACCTAGGACAAACATTGGGCCACGCTTTGCAGAGTATACCCGGAGGGTGCTTCCGTGTTTGAGTTGCACTTACACCAGTAAGTTGCTCTAGTGTTGGTTGTTGTAACTGTTCTTCCAATTAGTTTAGTGTTTTCTTGTTTTATCTTGTAGGGACTTTTTTAGTGTGTGTTGTTTTTTGAACGAATAGAAATCCCTAGAGTGTCTTTGATATTCTCACACAGTGGAGGATCATGAGCTCCGCTAGTCACTAAGGATTTTGGGCCTATCAATGGTTAAACTGGAGCCACCTCCACCACCACTAAGGTGAAAGCTAGACCAACAAGGGTCTTTGAAGCGACTGGGTCACAAGAAATTGTGCCTGACCAATGTCTAGAGGAAACGACCATTTTAGAATTTGGAACAAAATCTCTTGGTCCACCTAAAACTCCAACCACTAATATTTCGGCACCCATCATCATACCGATTCACCCTTACAAGTGCCAGACAGTGTCCCATGCAACAATGGAAACAAATGTTGTCACTCCTTCTGGGAATTCTTCAATTCCCACTATGATTGTCACCACAAGAGAGTTTCCACCTCCTAAAAAACCATCACTGGTCTGATCCACCATGGTATTGACCACCTCTACCTCACACAGTGGTCTGATCTTGTCTATGGTGGCGGCCACAACCCCTTTCACATCAAGTGCGACAGGCCCTCTATTCTCATACGAGATGCCTAGCTCAGGTACAAGTCCTGTACTTTCCTACTCCACTTCACATAATTTAGGTATGGGGGTAGGGATATCTAACTCTCCTATGCAAGGCCACATGGGGGGAACTTCATCTCTGTTTAATGCTTTCCCTTACGAGGGAGGTCATATACCTCCTTCATCTCATTCGCTCAATGGCACGCATCAACAATCTGCCAGGCCACCTGCACACCATAGTTTATTTGGAGCAGGGAGTCAAGGACCACCTTCACATAATATGCTGGTAGGTTCGACACCATTTTCTTTGTTCAATGCATTTGGTAAAAATGCCTTCTCGTCAGATGCTTTCCCGATTGGGGGCAATCCCAGTTTCAGACAACCTATTCCTATGCAGGGTACTATTCCTGCACAGGGGGCAAACCCAGGAACTTCTTCCACATCAGGGCCTTGGAATTCTTGGCAGGGATCCATTTGCTCGTTAGAAATGTTGATCTAGGGCAATTCTTTTCACAATTAATGGAACCCTAGATAAGGTAGTATGCCTATCCCCATGGGATCGGCATGGGGAAACCCTTCCCAAAGTCCTCTGAATGTAATTCACGCCCAACCATCTACGTCCTATTTTGGGAATCAGTCGATGATGTATCCAAACACACATAATCTGCACACTGGTCATGGTCATGGTTTTTACTAGAAACCAGGCCAACAACCGAAATTTTCCTGGCAACCTAGCACCAGTCAAAGTCTAGGTCCCTTTTTCCCAGGTTATCACCAACAACCCAAACTACCTCTACTAGCAACCTTGCATTTTCCAGACTTGAAAATGTTTTTGAATGACCCTATATGTCATGATCCACATTGGTCCCCTATGCCGACGAAGTTTCCTTTGGACATACCAAAGTTTGAAGCCAAGCCTAACAAAGATCCAGGAGATCATGTGACTACCTTCCATCTTTGGTGCTCATCTAACTCGTTGAAAGATGAATCCGTATAGTTGCGATTGTTTCAACGTACTCTCATTGGGAGTGTTGTGAAATGGTACATTGAGCTTGACTACTCAAGATACTCTTCCTTCGGTGAATTGGAAATGGCTTTCTAAACCATTTCGAATTACCTGTGAGATACGACGCTGGAACATAATTGCTGGCCAATTTCACACAGACAAAAGAGGACCATATCTCTGATCACATCCAAGAATGGAGATGCCAGAAGAGTTTAATTAAGTTGTCAGTCCCACTAGAATTCCTACTCGAGTGGTTCCTTAAGTCTTTGGTCACACAGTTATCCAAAGACGTCGTGACGTTGGGAGTATTTTCTGAAGAAGACACCATCATGAGAGGTCAACATCTTGAGCTAATCTATTCTCAGTCTGGTTTATTATACGAGATATTTCCAGATGCACCATGCTCAATACTTGATAAAACTAGAGAGAGAGTTGGACCACATTCTGATGGTATTGTTGGTTCAGCAAAAACAAAGCTCGCTGAGCAACTGATGAACAAATTGCAGCAATTGTCTATACAACACACAACGGCCAGCCAAACTACTATTTTGGCTGCTCACCCTACTAAAACATTGGATGTACACACAGTGAAATCGACAAATACAAAGGCCACCCAACAGCTTGAAGGAAAGAAAAAACAATGAAAGAAGGGTAAGGGGGATAAGAAACCCACTAATAATGTTGGTGGGGGAAAAACTGAGAAACGAAAGGTGAGGTATCTATGAAACTTGTGCATGGAAGACCAATCGACCCACCAATTTCCTCGGCTTACAGCGGCCCAAAACTTTGTGACACAACAACAACCTGTTGTGTTAACCAATCCATTTCAGCATGGGAAAAACCTAGCCCAAGCCTCTACAAGCGCAGAAGAGGGCAGTCAAGAACCCTCTTCATCTTTGAACAATCCTCCCACATCCGCGAATGTGTATATGATGAAGGGTGATGCTTTTATATCGACTAGAGCACATGACTACAGTAAACCAAGCACTTCTGATAAGGGAAAAGAAGTCGAACTCCCATCTCTTCATCTACAGATTGAGAAGACTTTGGGCGAAACAATGACATGCATCTAAAAAGGCACGTTCAAAAAAGCTTCTCACAATGTAAATGCAAGGGATGCCTAGAACTATTCTACGGTGGAGGATTTGTCTCAAACCCCTTGTGCGATGTCCACTTTGGAGGTCCTCCAAAGCTTCCCTTTCCAAAGGAAAGATTTGTTAATTGCTTTAGGATCTACCGAGACTTGTAATCCGGGTACCATCATGCTAGATACAACCAACTTAAAACCTCGTCTGCCTTACCATGTAGCGTTTCAGATAGTAGTGGCTCACCCCACGAAAACTTTTACTCAAAATATTTTCCTCACAATGGTTGATGAGGGCACCTCGACATGCATTATGTCATTGGCATGTTGGAAGGCCATTGGCCAACCCGTTTTGTCTCCGTCACCTACTCTTCTCATTGCTTTCGACGGTCATTTGTTCTGACCACATGGTATCATCCCCTCTTTCCCCGTGAAGTTAGGAGGGAAGACCATGTGCGTAGAGGTAGAAGTAGTCTACACGTCCCTCGACTACAATCTCTTTTTAGGAAGGAGTTGGACTTATTCCATGCAAGCAGTGGTTGCTATAGTTTTTCGGGTCTTGTTGTTTCCACATGAGGACCAGATTCTGACCATTGATCAATTGTCTTTCTCTAGACCTGACCCTTCATTGGGGGTGTCCACGGTCTCGATGATTTATAATTCTCAACCAGACGTAGTCAACATAGGGGTTGATTTGTGCCCATCTTTGATGGGTACCTTCGATTACCCGCCCCCTCAAGGAGATCTCAAGTTCATATTCGACCACCATAAGGTTGAGATTTTCCAAGTTTTGTCATTTCGCATGACTTACTTCAACGATCTGTGGATACTTCCTTCCCCATCGACCATGATGGATGGGAAAGTGCACCCGGGCATGTCCATGCCCTTGTTCGCAGCTGAAGTAGCGTACTCTTTAGTCCAGCAAGCTTCAATGAACACAAATCCAACTCCTGCACAAGAGTTAGATCCACTTCTAGAGCCTATTTGGGCTCAAGGTTATCTCATTGACATCGATTCGTTAGACTTAGTCTTGCCCTCCAACGAAGTAGTAATTGAAGCAATGACTAGTCTGGACAAACCCTGGGATGATCTTCATCATACTCCCTCTCAGAGTTAAGCAGAATCGAAGCCGAAGAATTCACCTTGACTATGACTGGATATAGGTCTTGTCCTATTAATCCCTTAGCTACACACGAGGTCTATGCTGAGGGTAATATGGCAACCATCGCTGAAACCATACCGATCAATATATCCAGAACCCCTGGAGTCATGGAGAATTTTTTCATCGGAGCTGGCTGCTCCCTCGGAGAGATTCAAATCTACACAGATTTATTTAAATAATTCTGCGACATTTTTGCCTGGTTTTATGAAGAAATGCCAGACATCGATTCAAAAATAGTCAAACATGAAATCACAACTTATCCAGATGCCAAGCCTAATCGGCAGAAGCTTCGTCCAGTTAATCCCAAGAAAGTAGCAACAATTAAGGTTAAAGTTGAGAAACTGCTAAAAGTCGGTTTTATCTATCCTGTCCATTTGACCCAATGGGTGTCAGATCCTATGTCGGTCAATAAAAAATAAGGAACGATTCATGTATGTACAAAATTTCATGATTTGAACAAGGCCTATCCAAAAGATAATTTTCCTACACCATTCATCGACCAGATAATTGATGAATGTGCGGGTTGCGAGGCCTTCTCTTTCATGGATGGTTTTTTGGGATATAATCAAATACAAATCAAACCCAAAGACCAGCACAAAACGACATTCATTTGTCCATGGGGTACATTTGCGTATCGTAAGATGCCCTTTGGTCTAAAAAATGCTGGAGCGAACTTTCAGTGGGCCATGTCTTTTTCTTTCCATGAACTCAAGCATATAGTCGAGGCCTATTTAGATGATTTAGCATCTCGATCTCTCAAGAGAACGGATCATCCCACACACCTCCGACTTATCTTTGAGCATTGTCACTACTTTTAGATTCGCTTGAATCCAAACAAGTGAAGCTTTTGCATAACATCAGGACGTTTGTTAGGTTTCATAGTGTCAACAAAAGGGATCATGGTCGATCCTCTCAAGGTTGAGGCAATAATTCAGTTGCCTCCCCCACGCACAATCCTTCAACTTCAGAGTCTACAGGGCAAGGTGAATTTTTTAAAAAGTTTCATCGCCAACTATGCCAAGATCACAAAGGGATTTATGCGCTTACTGTAGAATGAAGTTCCTTTTCATTGGGATGATGTTGCTCAATGCTCTTTTGACACATTGAAACATGCCCTCACGACTGCCCCTTTGCTTAGACCACCTAACTATAACAAAGATTTATTATTATACCTAGCTACAACACAGTCAACCATCGGCATGGTCTGATTTTAGGAAGATGAATTGTTCTCAAAATCTGTGATTTATTACCTGAGTCGAGGCCTCATAGGACTGGAACTCAATTATTCTCATATCGAAAACTTGTGTTGGAAGCAGTCCATGTTGTTCAATGGTTCTGTCATTATGTTCTGTTTCGCAAGACCACCGTCATTGTTGTCATGAATCCATTCTAGTACATGATGACACGACAGGTAATAGGTGGAAATATCAGTAGATGGTTAGTCATCCTCCAGGAATTTGACTTAGATTTTGTTTCAGCGAAATCCAAAAAGCCATTGGTCTTCGCAGAACTTATTTCGGAACTTCCGGTTGAGTCAGGTGATGTTGTGCCTGAAGAGTTGCCTATCAGAGGAGATATGTTTTTGATCAAATCTTCAGATCCCTAGTACAGAGATATACTTATCTATATCCAGACTTTGAAGTTCCCCACCTCTGCTTCTCATGATGAGCATCGACATATATGCCATCAGGCTAAGAATTATCTCATACTCGATGATACGTTGTATCGAAGAGGTGTAGACTGCATCCTACGCCGATGTCTCACTCACAAAGAAGTAGTTATCATGCTTAATGATTGCCATACTGGAGCGTGTGGCGAACCCAAAATATTTTACGAGCAGGTTACTTCTGGCCGAAACTAATCAAATATTATATCGAATCAGTCAAGAAGTGCCACCTCTGCTAGATCTTCTCTCGGAAGATGAGGGCACATCCCACTCCCATGTTTCCTGTCATCACAGTTGGTCCTTTCACCAAGTGGGGGATTGATTACACTACATGCAACCCTCCTTCAGCAAGGGGGTACCGTTATATCATTGTAGCTGTAGACTACTTCACGAAGTGGGTCGAAGCTATGCCAACGTTTAAAGATGATGGTGAAACTGCGACTCTCTTTCTTTTCAACTAGATAATAGCAAGGTTTGACATCTCAAGAGAGATTGTCACTGGCCATGGAAGTCACTTTTAGAACCAGATGATGACCGAGTTAATATCAAATCTTGGGTTACAGTAAGAACATTTGTCACCCTACTACCCCCAAGAAAATGGTCAGGTGTAAGCTGTAAATAAATCTCTTAAGACCATCCTACAGCGAACGATCAACTCAGCCAAGTCAAATTGGCATTTGATGTTATACTCGACATTATGGACTTACCGAACATATATTAAGACTGTAACTGGTTTCTCACCTTTTCAACTCGTTTACAGGATGGAAGTAGTCTTGCCTATCGAATTTCAGATCCTGTCCCTAAATTTGGCAGTACAATTATTGCCAGACACTTATCCAACTGAAGAGTGGTTATTATACCTTGAGAAACTCAATGAGAAACGTTGTGATGCGGCCCTAGCCAATGAGGCTCACAAACATAAAGTAAAGTGTCAATATGATTGGTCCATTCATCTTCATATTTTCTCTGAAGGTGACCTTGTCTTGGTCTATGACCAAGATAAGGACCCCCCGGGGGAAGGAAAATTCAAACCCATGTGGTTCAGACCTTTTATCATATAACAGGTTCTAAAAAAGGGTGCTTATCGTCTGGTTGAATTTGAAGGAAATAATTTGGCACAGCCTAGAAATGGGCTCTACCTCAAGAAGTATTACTCATAGGCAGGTCACCACGGGTAGCTTTTTGTAACATATGTATAGTCTTTGTACTATTACTTTCTAGTTTCTTTTAGTATTATGGACGTGTCATTTTTTATGTTATATTTCGTCACTGTAGTAGATGTCAAGTGAATCCGAGGTGTTCATTGGGTATGCAGATGGTGCTAGCTAGCACACTCGGAGGCTTGCCTCTGCAGCTTGGGTAATTTTTACACCTCGAGGCCAGTTATTATCTTCCGGAGGTATATGCTTAGGTGACACCACAAACAATGTTGCCGAGTATAGTGCAGTTATTGAGTTGCTTCGTGATGCCCTGTCATTTGGTATCTCTCATCTCCGGGTCTATCTCGACGCTCAGCTGGTTGTGTCTCAGTTAAATAGAGTCTACAATGTTCATGATCCGACTTTACACCGACGATTCCTTAGGGTACGTCTCTTAGAATGAAGCTTTGATTATATTACTTATTTTCATGTTCCTAGGAGATTAAACCAAATTACAAATACTCTAGCTAATCAAATTTTATATTGTCATCTCACACACATATGAAAGGACATACACATAAACATGTAAATACATTTTTAAAGGTAAATATGATCCATAAGACATAAAAAGACATAAAAATCCGTATATAATGTCATAATCATCGGAGTACATAGGTGGACACAAGTGCATCAAAAGTATGACCAGTAACGAGTCATGGGGCTCATGCCCTCAAAAAATATATACTAGTAGTGCTCTCGGCACGTGAAAATTCTATCTAAGGTCAGGGCCTGTGGACCCTGTTGTACTGGTCAACAACATTTTCCAAACTTCGAAACAATCGGACCCATGTCTGTGGTGCCCCTACTACATGAGGCTGCATAGATGGTGGGAGATCCTTAATTTCTTCCATAGGGACTGTGTAGGTGAGCAAGGTAAAATTTCGCTCGACTCATCTCAACATCCTCTCAGCCTCCCTGGCTGGAAGCTCTCATGTTGCTGTTGGTCCCCCTACAGTAGCAGGTGTGGCCCCTGGCTGAGGACGATGCATGTTCCTCTCATAGTCCATTGGTCGCACTGGTCCCACATATGCATGCAACAGACAAATATCCGTCAAATACTTTGGTATAAAAAAATGATATATAAAATAACAACATAAAAATTACATATGTTTCACAAAAAAAAAAAAAATGATGTAAGCTTACCCATCTCTCCTCGCTCCTCACTAGGAGGTACTGGTATCTCATTATCTCTCAAGAAATCAATCCCAGCATAAGGGTAATCCTCTATGATTGGGATCTGTCGCAACAACCAAGTGAAGAAATCATCGTCAAAGGACTCATTGGTCCTTCCACCAACCTCTTGTGTCAGTAACATTGCCCATATACAAACTGTAGGAAGAGAGGCCTAATGTCCTCATACCACTACTCAAGGACTGAAGCTCGGGACTATTTCAAAGAAGAAAGAGCATAGAATGGTCCCAAACCCGAAGTTCCTTTGCATCCGTGACCGACAATCTGTCAGTTGCCTCTCCATACAATCTAGCAGTGTAGTGCTCTAGTCAAATATTTGTGCA
Source organism: Picea engelmannii (assembly GCA_009831015.1). Lineage (NCBI taxonomy): Eukaryota > Viridiplantae > Streptophyta > Pinopsida > Pinales > Pinaceae > Picea > Picea engelmannii. The sequence continues at coordinate 162,837 of ML787203.1, forward strand.
TTTAAGCACTAGAATGAACAGTTCATCTATGCACGGGACGCCTGATGTAGATCTGTAGAACCAGTCATCTTCCCAATAAGAAACACAATAGCCTGTAGTGATAGGTCAATGATCTTTCTTATGGTCACCTGTGAACTCGATCGGTCTGTACCGGCCTCACAATAAAGTCCTATCAATTCCGATATGTTATGAGGCCCTGAAGGAAATGTTCGGAAGTTGACTGGTTCCCTTCTCCTGGAGAGTCCAGTCAAAAAATATATGTCCTCTGTCGTAGGCACCAGTGACTACCCCTCTAACATAAAGGCCTCTGCATCAGGATGCCAATAATCAACCAAGGCATTCAATAGCCTAGGTTGTGCTCGCATAAAAGAACATAAGAAGAACTTGAGCAGCCCACATTGCATTCAGGAAACCACATCATTGTGGTCTTCCCCAACCAACTAACTAACCTCCTCATGCTCTCTTTCCCTCCAGTGAACATACATTCTGCAAAACACCAAGTTCAGGAGGGTTAACCCTTATTTTTTTACAATTTTTCATTTAGTAAAGGGGTCCACACGAGCTATAATGATGGCAGTCATGTGTACACACGTACATTTTTTACTCTACTCGAATGTACATGTGGCCTGTCATAAGACATCCTGCGTGGACCTAGGGCCGACCTTTTGAAGGTCAACGCCCCCCCAAAACTTGAAACCCAAAGCATAAATAAAGATTTAAGTTGCAAGCGGAGAGAGTTTATACTTACTTGGTCTAGACAAATGGTCATTTCGTCCACTGTAGCTCTCGGAATCACCACTTTTATCAAAGGTTTTTTTTTTCTCCAAATTCAATTTCCAAATCAGTAATGGTGATAATGAGCTACCAGCTTCTATTTATAGACTTTTTGGCCTCTTTTTGTCACTTTTTTGGCCCCCCTTATCATTTTATTTAAACCAAAAACCATTTAGAGTGATTCAGGAGTTGCATTGGAAGGGTATGATCGGGTATCAAGACATTTTTTTAGATTTTTGGGTAACCTTTGACGGTCCGTGGAAAAATCTCAGATGATCAACTTGAGCATGTAGGTTAGTTTTCCTCCCTGAATTTTGTATCTCGTTGTCTTTATCCCTTTTCCATAGGATTGATCCCATCAGGTTGGGACACAGAACCATCATTGTTGCTTTAGAAGTGTCGTGAGTTGGTGGTAGAGCTTACCAGAACATGGATGCCCTAGGTAGATCTTGGTTGCGTTATGGTGTCCATGTTGTCTCTAATCACTGTAGGCTCAGGAGTCCTTGTTTTTTTTCCTGATTACAAGTTTGAACCTCATTTGCATGATTCCTTTTCACTCTTGGCCTCACCCTCGGGACTCCCAAAAGACATAACGAGTCTTCTTTTAAGCCCTTTTCAGACCCTCTAAACATGAAAATATTGTCGAGCGATCTTGTGTCCTTTCATGCTCGTTAAACTGAAATTTGAAAGTCACATCTGTCCGACAGTAGTTTACCCCTTTTTCGATCCAAACGGTCAACTGTATGAACAAAGGTATACTCTAAGGAACTTCAGTTCTCTAGAAGAGTGCTCTTAGGTATCATTTTAACCCTTTTTCAGGCCCGAGGGACTAAATTTATGAAAAAGGAACCCCAATGGAGTCCATAGTTAAGCTCTTTTCAGACTCCCTAAAATTGAAACGATTGTCGAGTGACCTTATTCTTTCACACTCGTTAAAATTGTCCAGAAGAACATTCCCAACTGAGTCCATAGTTAATCTTTTTTCATACTCTTTAAAAATGAAAAAATGGCCTAGTGATCTTGTCTTTATCCTTTTATGTTTTTTCAGACTCTCTAAATATGAAAAATCGCTGAGCTTACCTTCTCTGGGCTCGTTAAACTCACATCGAAGGATGGTACCATTGTGTTTTTTATTAATCACATTTGCATACCCACATCTTTGGCCTAATGTCAGCTCCATGTTTCTCTCAACTGAGCCATCTAAAGCATGCCTTATATGCAAGCCCTGTAGCACTTTACCTCTGCATCTTGACACCTTTGTCCCCTGCAGAATTTTTCCCGAGTGTCCTTACTTTGAACATCAGTCTTGTCCCTCTGCCTTGAACTTGTATGTTTGCAACACTCGTTCCTCCTTTGTAACATAACAGTCTTTTATTCTTTTTCCAAAATTATTGAAAAAGACTAAAAAAAAATAAAAAAAAATCAAATATACCCCAAAAAGAGGAAGGGAAAAGTATTTTCTTTATTGGTAGCATATTGAGTCGCCCTTGGATAAAGCACAACTATCCATTTGTTCATCAAAATCTGTGATTTAATACGACCTTAGGAAGTTGTTCTCGCTACATAGAGTTGTGTCCTCCTCCATTTGGTTATTCTTCCAAACATATGGAGAGTTTGTGTTGCCTCCTGCCTCGTAAACTTATGTTAATTCCATGTTGCCCGAGTCTCATCAGTTGTTGGGTTGTTGTCCAAGGGAATTTTTTACCAAGCCTGATTAAGCCCCTCTGCATTTTGTCTCTTTCCCTCATACCCGTCCATATTGAATGTCCAATCAAGTCTTTGTTCAAAATTAATGAAGCCTTCAGTCTAATCATAAAGATTCTCTAGTCCATGACTAGCGATTTGTCGAAGACCTCTGGGTAGTGAGGTTGTACACTCATATTACACTCCTACCCAAGTTTTGAAGATTTTGAAGTTGTTTCTCGATCTCTGAAGACCTCATATCCAACCATTAGGCCTTAGTAGCTTCTAAGAAGATGGATACTCTACACGTATATCTTTTTGATTTCAAGATGTCACTCCGCTGTGTATTGTTCACGGCTACACTTTATATAGTTATATGACATGGATCTACAGTGTATTTGATTGGTATCCATGATTTTATTTTATCCCAAGCATGGGTATGCCCGCCTTGATGAGACAATTTTTATTTTTGCAGACGACACCTCCCTATTTCTTGTCCCTAGGCTCACTTGTTCGACACATTGGTGAAGATTTTTAATGTATTTTGGCCATCAAATGCTCTTTTGACCTCACACATTAGGGGGAATCTGTTATAACCCTAATTTTCACCAGACATGCTTACCTGGCATCAAGCCATCTCAGATTCCTTCTTTGCCAAAACACTGTTGAACAACTCTTCTTAAAAACACCTTTTATAAAGGCCCACGCGCCCTGCTCCATTACTGCATGCGTGTACATGCTAGCTGACCCAAGACAACCTGCGTGTACCTACAAAATCACTAAAAAAGGAAAGTTGCTGAAGAAACACACAACTTTGGGTGAGTTAACTAAACCTTTCAGCCATGCACGACCGAGGGTTCGACCAAATACTTAGCTTCTTCTAGCCTATAAAATAAGAGTTAGGAGTCCCATTTGGAAGAGGAGAATCATAGTAAAGAAACTATACCCGATTGCACATTCCCTTTGTCCCAACCCTTTAGCCATCCTTGTGCAAAGAGAAATATAGAGCAAAGAAGTTGGAGGATAGTTGAAGAGGAGCCCAGGACCAGGTTTGTGGAGCAATGGTCGGCTTCATCATTGTAAGTTGATTTGTTGAAGTTAATAAAAAATAAGTACTTTTCCCATCCCACCATATGAGGTTTTCATGGTTTATTGCATACATGTTGATTGAATCTCTAACCCATTAATCTATATATCAAATGCATGTGGAGTTATTTGTTTGTTTCGTGTGAATGTAGGTCAGCCTTGGTAGGAGAGTTGCAGTCAAAGAACGATCAAGCATGAAGAAGGATCGATATCAAATGCCCAAAATAAGGTATGCTCACTTGATCTTCTTAACTATGTATTTTCTTAAGAATAATGGGGATTAGGTCCAGGATGACAGTAGAAAGTAGGAATCTTTAGGTCTTTTCTGCATGCATAATAAAACCCTTAGTGCTAGTCCATAGAGGGATTTCCCACTCACAACAGACACCTGGAGGAATTGCATAAAATACACTGAATAACATTGTGTATCAGTTTCATATCTTTATACATTACATGTACAAATTTATGATTACTTCAAGTTAGGGTTGTTGACTAATCAAAAACTAGGCATGTGAGACTAAAGAAAAGTTTGATGAAAATGCTAGTCTCTTGTTGTTGAAGTTAAGGAAGGTTTGCAGGAATGTGATCATATACACCAGGTCTATTACAGAGCTACAAATCATATTTGGATGATGAAATTGATGAGGGCTTTTGGTTGAGGTACATGTTGAGTACATGGTTGAGACACTTGTTGATGAGTTGGCACATACATGAGGTGTATAGTTGATGATGTTGGTACATATTGATGATTCATAACTGATGAGTAGTTGACACATGATTGGTACATACTTGGTACATGGTTGGATGCACTTGTTTATGGTACATGTTGATTATAGGTTATTTGGTACAGGTTGGTGCATGGTTGATGCACTTGTTTATGGTATAGGTTGATTACAGGTTGAGGTACAGGTTGATGCATGGTTGATGCATGGTTAAGATTTATTGGTATAGGTTTACATTGGTATATCTCACAGTGACAGGTTGATAGTGGTTCCATAATTCTACTTCTACTTCAGGGTGGCAGGACGGGGCAAGGACAGGTGGTTGTAGCCACCTTTAGGTTGTAGCTGAAGAACATAGGGGGTTGTATCCTCCTTCTAGTTGTAGCCAGCGAATTGGGGAGTTGGATCTTCCCTCAGGTTGTGGCCTGAGAAAATAGGGGGTTGGAGCATCCTTTCAGTTGCAGCTGGAAAACAAAGGAAGTTGGATCTTCCAATGAATGTAATTCTTTAAGACATATAAGAAAAAACATTCAGCAGTTTTCTCCCGATTTGGGTTTCCACATAAAACACTGGTGTAATGTGTATGTGTATGTTTGTTCATTTGTTCATTGCTTATTTACTCTGCAGTTATTGGATGATAATGCTTCATTGATATAACACTTGGATTATATGGTTAAAAAGAATTAAATTGCTCTATTATTGATTCAACCCCCCTCTTAGTAATCCAACAGGTACAACATGTGTATTATTTTCCTCTACATTATGTCTTTGATATAATAATATTTTATCTCAACATGTTTCGATCTATCATGAAACACCGTGTTCTCAAGGATCTTTACACACAACTATGGTTATCATCATAGAATCCATCTCATGATCACGTAAATCTATGAAAATCTTCTAAAGCCACATTGCTTCGCACTCTCAATGATATATACTCTGTTTTTGTGGTACTCAAGGCCACAAAGATTTTTTTCCTGCTGCACCAGGAAACCATGGAAACCTTCACGATAAAACAACAACCATACGTGCTCTTTCGGTTCACTGTAATCTCTACTCAATATGTATCGGCATATCCCTTCCAACTAAAGTTCCCACTAGAGACATATCNTATATATATATATATATATATATATATATATATATATATATATATATATATATATACATTCTTTAATTCTATCTAGTGGGTCTGTCTCAGCTGACGCAAGGATTGACTAGGCACATTCGTTGTATGACATATATCAGTTCTGGTGTTTAACCAGATACATCAATCATTCAATTAGTTGTTGGTACACGTGTGGATCAATCATGTCTGAATCATATTCACTTATTCTTTCATAAAATTCATCATCATCGGTGTTGACATCGATTTGTATTCTGTCATACTGAACTTCTTTAATATTCATTGTATATTTTCCTTGACTTAGGAAAATATCTTCATTCCTTTGTTATACTTCTTGTCCCAAGAAGTGGTGCATAAAGCCTAGATTCTTCATCTCAAAATCAGAGGTTGAGGATTTCATGTATCCAATAACACGATTTCCTGAATAAGTCATCAAAGTCAGGCTCTCATCACCAACAATGTAATAGTATAGGTTTGGATCAGTAACACTTTTGTTGAAACCCAAAATTATCAAGAATCCATCTATTTGATGTAGTTTCCAACTCATGGATGGTGGTACAAATGAAAGTGAATTTGTCTACTGGATCAATATGTCTCATCATGGTTCACTCCCTCTACTTGTGAGAATCTTTTGGCCATAGTTTTATATTTATCGATACTTCCATCAATTTTATAGATCCATTTAGAATTCATCATAGAGTATTCTTTTTGGTCTCAGAATGATGTCTCATACTAGTATTCTTCCGTTTATGGCATTTTTCCATACTTGTTCACCTATTACTTCTCCATGACAGTGAGTCTTAGAGTCAAAAGACTGGCTCATGGCTTAACTTTAACTTTGAAAAAATCTTTTTTTTTCTCAGGATGTTCCTTGAGGGACTTGTATGTTTCTCTTCCTTCTTACCGAGTTTTGTTGACCCTAGGCATGCCTTTTATGCCCTGCTATAATATCTCTAGTCATATCAACTAGAGTAGATGAATTTGCTAGAATATTGTATGTCTGCCTCTGAAATTCTGAAGGGGAATAAGGTATTATCCCTTCCTTCTTTTCATTTTGTTTTGACTCCCTTTGAGTCAAGTAACTCTCTTTGAAGTCTAAAGGATGGAAGTCTTCTTTTATTTCTTTTCTAGATCTTTTATGTCTACTTGACCAACACAATAATCAATCAATAAGGTTTGGACTCTTGAGGACTCCCATACTGGGGAAAATACCCTTCACTTATTAAGAATGAAATCAATTATAAAAATTAGTGGTCAAATGATTTACTTGGGTTTGTAGTCATGTTTAGTTTTGTGTTTGTTTTAGAGGAAGTAATTCTCCTCTCTCTTATCTTCATTCTTTTGAGGTGGGTTTGGATCAATGTCAATGGTGGAAGCATATTGTCTTCCCTTATTCTTGGTTGGACAATTTCTTGCATAATGTCCATATTTTTCACATCTAAAAAACTGGATTTCTGAAACATCTCTTCTCTAATTATGGCCCGAGTTTAATGAAGACTTCTCATCTTTGAATATTTGTCTGAAGTTTCTTTTGAATCTTCCTCCTTTCGTTGTATGAAGTGCAACAGCATGATTTTCATCAAGAGAGTCTTCCACTCCTCTATTTATAAGTCTAATTACTTCTTGAGTATAGTTTGTCCACAGATGATCAAAGGTTGGTAGAATTTATCTTCCACTGAATCAGTTGATACTTTGAAGAAAGGGCTCTCAATGCTTTGGAATATTGTTGAGAGTGGATACAAAAATTTCTCTATTGGACATGATTTCTCCAATCAGTTCTAGTTGTTCTTTAATCTATGAAATCTTCATAAAGAAGGTAGCAACTGTATCACCTTTTGTCATCTTGGTACTTTGAAGCTGGCTCTTCAAGGTAAGAGATATGAGTGTGTTGTCACTTTAAAAAAATTATTTTAATGCTTCATACATTTCATAAGTTGTCTTTAGGTTGGAAATACGAGGTAAGAGGCATGTATCTAAACATTGTGAAGAGGTTGAGGGGGTTTATTATTGGGATTTGACACTGGCTATGCCGGTAATAGTGTTGGTCTCGGGGAGCTTGCATTCTGATATTGTTGTGGTTGTTGTTGTGGGATAGGAGGTAAAGGTGGTGGAACAAAACCTGGCAGAAGTTGTGGAGTGTTCGGTGGGAACTGAGAATAAGGATGGCTAGACATAGAGAAAGGTGGAGCTTGAGGGTTTCCTTGGTTATGTCCTCCTCTCCATCCTTGAATCCAAGGATGTTGGTATAGAGTAGACTATTTTTTCCAACTTGGTCGGTTACACTATTGTTGTTGATGATAGTAGGGTGTAACTTGGGATTGTATATCTAGGTATGTGGGTTGGTTCCTAGGCTATCATGTCCTCCTAGGTGCGTAAGAGGACTCCCCAGGATCCCCACTCCTATATGTGGCTAACAAACTGACCAATGATGGACATTTATCAATTGAGTGGTCTTTTGTGCAGAAGACACAAATTGAAATGTTATCTAATCGGCATTCCCTTGAGGAATGCTTCCTCCTACATCTTGGGAAATATATGCTCATTGATGCATTTTCCTCTTCCTGTCTCTTTTTAATTTTTAGGGTGTCCAACTGGGAACCTATTGTGGTTAAGATATCTGTCTTGAAGTTTTCTAAAAGGTTCGCTATATCTTCTCTCGTGATACCACCTGGACTTACTGGTTTTATATTTCTGTTATAAGGGTCTCGAACATTCTTTCCTGTTTTAGCTCTACTCCTTGAGTAATTCTTAAACATTTCACATATTTAGGCAAATGGTTTATGGGATATGTCACCTGATGCCATCAGGTTAATCATCTCTAGGTATTCTTCTAAAATTCCCTTAAGGAAAAGATCCCTAACTACATCCTCTGGGAGGTCATGGTATTTTGATTTATGGGAGATGTATGCAAAACGTTCCATATAGTCCTCGATATTCTTGTATTCTAATTGTTGGATTTTGAAAATGTCATTATTAGATTCTTTGGTCTTCCAGCAGTCTTGGTACTTCTTACGAAATATATCTTTCATGTCTTCCCAAGACCTAATACTTGATTCTCCCAACCCCATGAACCATCTTAGTGCAGAGTCCTTGAGGGTGGCAGGAAAGAGTTATAGTTTTTGGGCATCTTGTAAGTATTTGTAGCCCCTACACAAGATGTTGAACTCAAATAGGAAGTTTTATGTATCTTCACTACTTTTACCATATAAGGTAGGTAGTGTTGAGATAGGAATATTCTTCAAATTGACATTTGGGGTGGTGTCCAAAATTGGAAATACAAAGGTAGTTTCGGTTTGGTTTCCAGCTTCTTCCTTCTCCCTATGTATCACATTGTTATGATCCTCTTGATCATCCATGTTGGCTTGGTTTCCAAAAAGAGAGTACCTAGGAGGTATTATATTTGAAGAGAACAATGTTTCCCTTTAATGGAAAGGTCTTCCTACTGATTGGATGTCTGGGACTTTACTCAAGCCGGTTGAGATTATTGGTGCCAAAGTTTCTGTGTCATTTTGAGAGATAATTACGTTGGCTGAACTACCAAACAAAATATTCACATGTTCAGGGTCTATGATGTCCTTAAAGTTAGGATCTCCTAGTGGTGGTGTAAAATCAAAGGTTGTATTGTTTGGTTCCGTGGAAGGCTCGAATGGTCTTGCCTCCTATCCCAATATGACTGATTCTTCAATTTATTGTTCTATAGTGCTCCCTGTGTTAGTCTTTTCAGAGACTACTTTAGCTCTTTGAGCTGAGATAGCTCATGTTTTTTGGTGTCGGTCTGTGGATTTTATAAGTGGAATGTTCCTTCTCCAAAAAATATCAAAAGGAACCTTGGTTGAAAGGTCTAATTTAGATTTAATGTATCTACCTTTTGGATCTCTAGGTTTGTTCATGAAAGAAAACAAAAACAAAATGAAAAACTACCATTGGGTTTGGGGGAACCTGCTGTAGAAGATGCACAGGTTCTTACCTCTCGTCTTAAAGTTCCCCCACCACCAAACTAATGCTAAGGTTTAGAAATTATCTAATTCATAACTATTTCCTACCTTGAGACAACTCCCCAACAACGGTGCCAAAAATTATGGGTGTTCTATATGCACTAAAAACCCTCAATTAAATTGTCAAACCATGGTAAGTAAACTTAGAGTTGAAGCAATATATATGCCAAGGTAGAAGGGTTGGTAGTGGTATAGTCTAACTAAGGAAGTGGCTATTTAAAGGTTATTCTATTCAAGAAAAAACTATTAATGAGCAAACCCTACTAAGAAACTCAAACTATGTACCCTAAGTAACCTTTAAACAAAGGATCGATGGATAGTTCTAAGAAAGAAAATGAAAACCATACTTAAAGAAAACTAACTTAATCATAACAATAAGAAAAAACAAACTATCTATATAATAAGCAATAACAACAACAAACTATTTTTAATTAACCTACTCAAATAAACAACTATCCTATGAAGGCAAGTAAATAGACAAGCAACTACCCTACCCAAGAAAAATACACAAGCAAGCAACTACCCTATTAAAGCAAGACAGACAATCAAGCAACTAACTAATTAACCTATGATAACTTCTACAGAAAGTAAACTAATTAAGATTACTCAATAAGCAACTAATTAAACTAAGAAGCAAGTGAACTCTATTCTTAAATTAAACTTCACAACTACTTCTAATTTATGAGAGGAAATCTACTAAATTGAAATAAAGAGGAATTAACAACTAATCTTTAATCTATGATAAGAAAATTATTCCTTAACCTACCAAAGAAACATACTATCTATCCTACAAAAGCAAGGAAACTATCTTATAATCTATGAAAGCAAGGAAACTATATTCTAATCTATGAAAGCAAGGGAACTCAAATATAGTGTTGATGGTTATGTGAATGTCGTATGATATCACAATGGAACTTAACAATTAACGATAACTCAAGAGGGATAAACTCGATATTGAATTCGATAGCAAAGTGAAAAGTGTGAATTAGGCAATCTAATGAGAATTTAGCCATTATGGAAACAACATCAACTATCCTGCATATCCATGTGATTATTCAATCATACATTAATCATCAACAATATAAAGATACTAATCTAGTAAATTCAATTGCATTTTATACTAATGAAGCAAATTCATACTACACTAAACTCAATAATTAACTATGAATTGAAATTGCAACCTAGATCTAAGAAAGAAATTGCATGATGTAAACTAAACTAGTTCTATCTTAACAATTCAAATTGCAAAAAGAGGAAATACTCATAAATGGAAATTAAACACTATTTCAGCATATGACAAGTAAGCAAATGAGCAAATTAAATGGAAAATTAAAATAAGAAAAACTAAGTAGCAACTATATAGGCAAACTAGAATCGAAACCTAAAGGCTAATGACTATCCATCCACTGAAACCTTGTCAAAGAAATCATGAATTAAAAACTTTGTTTTAAACTTTATTTTAAACTCTGTTTCAACATAAAGAATGTCTAATCTACCATATAATCACACACGGGGTTAGTATCTAAGCTTGCAAGCTTGCCTCTACTAACTAAAGAGTCATTTCATATTAACAAGATTCCACATAATAACCTGCAAAATATGAATTAAACCAATTAAATCATAAACACCAATTTATATAACAAAGAAATAAAATGACAATTCATGTATAGAAAATGAAATAAAAAGACATCTATGCTATCTAATTCACATGAAAACTCATAGGATAGTTACCCATATTTCTGGTGGGCCCCCCAACAAGTCGTGGTTACTCTTCAAAGGCACACCACAAACTTCAACAAAGAGATTTCACCATTAAAACTAAAAACACAGGTTTTATAGAGTCTGGCAAAGCAAATCAGAGTTAAAAATTGTCTTTCTCTCTAACTTTCTATTCCTGAACTTTTTAACTATTGTCTAACCACTGAGGTGGTATTTATAAGTTTTACAAACTAAGAGGTCGACCACTGGAGGGTTGATCCTCTTCTAAGAACAGTAAATTGCATTTAAGATGCCCTAACTGTCGAAATGAGGCGAGCCAATAATCACCGAACATAACAACCCAAATCGAGTTGTCAAGAGTTCAGTAGTTAGAGGCCATGAGCACACGCTAAACCCATGTCTCTGATTCGCCCATCACTAGCCGCCAATAGAATAACCGCCAAATCTCCCTTCGTTTTTGTGTAAGACAGAGTGTTGGATGGAGTACCGGACTGAGTGCCGGAAGCAAAAACAAGCTGCGATTTTTCCCTGTGACATACAAAACATGAATTAATCTCCTGGGATCATAAAAACATATTGATTTAAACTCAAAATCATTGAAAAAAAAGAATTATGCGTACCTGGTGTGGATCATAGCATTTTGACATAAAAGCTCTTCAAAAAATTCATAAAATCGGTCATATCATAGGCCCAACAATGCTCAATCCTGAAAAAAATTCAATTAGGCCCTCAAAATGGCCCCAGAAGTTTAGCAAAAAAAAAATGCTAAATAGGTGGGTGGCCAACAATATCCACCTCGATCAACTCTACAAAATTCACAACTATTGAATGGATCAGTGAAAGTTATTATTTCACAATTTGAAAAGAACATACTAAAATTGTGGGATTACTACCATTGCCACCACTTTGGTCTATGCTTGAAGAAACTTGGAGAGGGGAAACACATGGTGTACGAAAAGAGATAGGGAGAATCTGTAGAGAAAATGTCCCCAACATCTCTACTAGATCCTCCTTTTTTCACTTGATCACCACCAAGAGAGGTGTGTTGAATAAATAAATCAAATTCATTAACAAGGTTGTGTAGATGTTTCGCATGATTTTTTAGAATGAAATGAAAGCAGAGATACTACAATGAACTACTCATAAATATTGCCAGAAACAGAGAAATACAGTAATACACAATTATTGTTCTGGATTATTTTTTAGAATGAAATGAAAGAAGAGATACTACAATGAACTACTCATAAATATGGCTAGAAACAAAGAAATAAAATAATATACAATTTCTATTAATGTGTGAAATGTATAGAATTGTAAAAATACAGAGTGAAAGACTCACTAAAATGGTGGCATCTTATCTCTAAGAAGAGATTTGATGACTAACCACATTTGCAAGAAGATGATTGTTACAATGAGGCTCCAAAGGACTTTTTAACATAAGTAAAATCCAAAATCCTAACCCCGGAAGATGAAAATCTAAAAGGTTTGTGGGCCCTGATGGGGGTAGTTGATATGTCAACTTCTCGGGGGCGTAACGTTTGCATACGATCTTTGTTTGGGGTGATTGATACACCATTGGAAAGGCCTAACCAAGAAGAACGATTTTCGAATGGCATAAGTAAATTTTTAATGTAGTCACCTAGGCCCCAAATCCCCAAAAAACATCGTTTAGGGCCTCAAACGACCCCAGAAGTTTGGAACCCGAAAAAATATCAAACAACTGCCAAGATGGAAAACTGTTTTTCGAGCCCATCGAATAGGTGGGTGGCCACTGATATCCACCTGGATCAATCCTCCCTCCTTAGGAATCAATGGTCTTCGTTGCGTTGAGTTCCCGGGGAAGAGGGGGAAGCGCTTACTGAATCTAAATCTTGGTGAGTTGTTTTCCTTGCTGGAGACGTCACACTGGTTGGCTTGTGGAAAGCTATCATGAACCTATTGTTGGTGGGGTTGACTCTATTCAACCTGTTGGGATACATGAGATGTCTTTGTGCAAAAGGAATCTTTGTGCTTTTTTGTAGTCTTGTCGACCTACTTTTGTTGGATAGAAGGTGTTTGGGTCGAGGTTATAGTGGTTGCAGTATCCTTTTGTTCTGCTTTTGAACATATTGTGAAGAAGCCGAATTTTTTAGTATGAGATACTACCTTGTGGAATCATTTCGGTGAGACAGTAGTTGGAACTACCTCTGGTATTCTGTAGAGATTACCCCCCAAAGAAACAATGTCAAGGTCGAGACTCATAAACAACATGGCATTTCCACATATATGGTTGTCCCAAGAGAACATCACAGACATCTAGTGGGGAAACATCACATAATACCTCATATTTGAAGGGTTGGATGTCATATGACAATCGACATTGAGGGTTGACACGAAGATCCCGTCCCTAACGAAGCTACCCAATGTTGTATGGATGTGGGTGTGGTGTTGTCGACAATCCTAGTTGTTTGACGACCTTTGTAGAGATGAGGTTCTTCTGGCTTCCACTATCAACAATGAAATGCAACGGTGTCCCCTTCACCCACATATTTGAATGAAAAAGGTGTTTCCCCTCTTCAGGATATGTTGGTTCTTTTGGTTGAATTGTTGTGGTCACGACAATAGCAGTGGAGTCTACGTCGATGATCTATCTTTTACCAGTATTTTTTGGTTTCTTATCTTAGTTATACCTTTAACATGATTGACCCAGGTTCAAGTCTACTGGGGGCCCAACAAAGCCTCTAAAACTATTTCCCCCCTTCATAAACTAGAAGGAACTGCAGTACACATAGTGCATGGTGTTGTCTCACCCGAGATAGTTCTATGGGTGGCTACAACACTCAGGTGCTTGTAGCATGGGAACGAGTGGGGATATGGGATTATACTATGTGATCTTCATTAAATTACTATATCATTCATCCATATTAGCTATTCTGGCATTCTTTATTCATGCATGTAAGTCAACAGATCTAACTAATTCATCAAGAAATTCATCTAAGATCTAAGAATTGACAACAAATACATAAACAATAAGCATTCCACATAACACATGATTTATCGTGGTTCACCCCCTCCTAGGATACGTCCACAAATATTTGTCTCTTAAGCTCTTTTATTATGGTTCTGTCATATATGTCTCCATGTGCACTACAAATTCGTTCATACATTCACAAAACAGACTCCTCGACCTTTACAAGGTTGACTATATTGCACCAGGCTCCTCAGCCTGCGATCTGATGCTCAAGGTCTAGTTACTTTTCTCTCCCATAGTTCAACAACTTACAAAAATGTATTAGATTATAGTCATGTTATAGACATGTTACTCTATCTCACACGAGTAACACACAATCATTCGCCCCCCCTAGACCTCCTAGGTGTCTATTTATATATGTTTTTAGCTCATCATTCATTACCTTCTCTTACCAAAACCCTAACCTAGTTAGGTCTTCTTGCATGTTGGACTTGCATGATTTTCTCCTCTGCATGTGCATTTTCCTTTCGTCCACTATTTTTCCTGCCAGCTATCTTTCTTTCCCATATTCTTGCATGTGTGCCTCACATGCCTTTCTGCTAGCAGTCTTTCCTCCACATCCTGCCTTTTCCCCAAAGTGGGCATGTGCCCAACTTGCCCACAACATTTACATCGTGACTCATCCTGAGTTATTGTCTAACTCATGCAACTGTCATTGCTTTCTTTCTGCGCCTGCTACTGCCTGTTTCAATGTGTCATACATTTTCATTATCCGTTGGCACTACTATTGATCTTGACTTCTCTTGTCGGCCATAGCGGTGACCACTTACTCTATGATAAGAGATTGTATCATCTCTCCTCCCTCGGATCTGATCTGTTCAATTCTTTTCTTAGTTGTGTCACTCTCCATGACCAGCTGCTCTGCCTTTTCTTGCAGGGCTCCAACAGTGTCTGTCTTGTTGTCTTCTGTGTTTGCATCTCTTTGTCTTCCAACTGCAAGGCCTTTAGCTTGGTGGTCATTTTGATCTTCTCCGACAGTGACACTATTTTTTGTCGTTGCTTCACCTCCACCATTGTTGCGTGGAGTTTATTTTCCTTCTCTTGGAGTTCCTGGAGGCTCTCATCATCTAGGAGGTGAGTCTAGAGTTGCGTGCTCATTTCTAACACCTCAGTGACTATATGTATTCTTTGATCGATGTATTTCACAGTTGTTGTTGCCTCATGTTCTCACTGCACTCTGACTTCTAGAGGAGTAGTGGGTGTGACACACTCCTCCACCTCTTTAATTTTATCCTTATATTCTTGGATAGTCAGCTCTATCCTGTGCAACTTCTCTTTCGACAACCCTGCTTCCTCATTTGTTTTTTTGAGAATTGCTTGAAACAACTTTTGGATCTGATTCTCCATCTCCTCCACTCTTTGTTGTTCTCTCTCTTTCCATTGCGCTTCAAGGTTGAGGGCTTCATTCATCAAGATATTCTCTATCTGGGCTACCTGTAGGTTTGCTGCGTCCTCTCTTTCTCTATACTGAATCTCCTACACAAGAAAAACTTGAATTTTATACAACGCCTTTGTTGGAATCTTGGCCAATTCCACATCCAACATTTTGATGTCCTTTAAGGGTTTTCATGTTGTTTCTTCATCAAGGAACATCATCTCCAGTGTGATGATGAAATTGGCACTCGCCTGCACTGCAAACTACACTGTCTCTAGCATTGACACTCCTTCCTTAGCCTACATAGGTGTTTCTTTTTGTGCCTGTGCTACCCCTATCCTTAACTTCTCTAGCACAGCTTTTGCCTCTTGCACTTGATATGCGATTGAAGCCCTGTGCTTCTCTGTATTCTCCCATACTTTGGCTAGTATTTCCTCAACTTTTGTCACCACTAAACCACATCATTCGGGGTTAGTGATATGTGGCTCTATGGCTTATGGGCCTTCAATTTATTTCGGCCACCACCGGTATGCTCCCCTGGCCACTTCTCTTCGATGACTGATGGCATAGGAATAATGGGCCTCTAGGTCTCTCTTGCAGTGGTTGGCCCCATTTCTCCTACCTCATTAATCTCCTGGGCTCCTGTCCCTTGTTGTTGTGAGTGGGAAATCCCTCTACGGACTAGCACTTAGGGTTTAATTATGCATGCAGAAAAGACCTAAAGATTTCTACTTTCTATCGTCATCCCAGACCTAATCCCCATTATTCTTAATCAAATACATAGTTAGGAAGATCAAGTGAGCATACCTTATTTCGGGTGTTTGATGTAGATCCTTCCTCATTCTTGATCTCTTTTTTGATTGCATCTCTCCTCTCAAGGTTGACCTGCATTCACACAAAAAAAACAACAAAATCCAAATGCATTTGATATATAGATTAATGGGTTAGAGATTCAATAAACAAGTATGCAATAAACCATGAAAACCTCATATGGTGGGACAAGAAAAGTGTTTCTTTATTATTAACTTCAACAAATCAACTTACAATGATGAAGTTAGCCACTACTCCATGAACCTGGTCTTAGGCTCCTCTTCAACTATCCTCCAACTTCTTTGCTCTATCTTTCTCTTTGCACAAGGATGGCTAAAGGGTTGGGACAAAGGGAATGCACAATCGGGTATAGTTTCTTTATTATGATTCTCCTCTTCCAAATGGGACCCCTAACCCTTCTTTTATATGCTAGAATAAGCTAGGTATTTGGATGAACCTTCGACCATGCATGGCCAGAAGGTTTAGTTAACCCACCCAACGTTGTGTGTTTTGTCAACAACTTTCCTTTTTTCGTGATTTTGTAGGTACACGCGGGTTGTTTTGGGTCAACTAGCAGTACACACATGCAGTAATAGAGCAGCGTGCGTGGGCCTTTATAAAAAACGTTTTTAAGAAGAGTTGTCCAGCAGTGCTTTGGAAAAGAAGGAATTTGAGATGGCTTGATGCCAGGTAAGAATGTCTGGTGAAAATGAGGGTTATAACAGATGCCCCCTAATGTGTGAGGTCAAAAGAGCGTCTGATCACCGAAATACATTAACAATCTTTACTGATGTGTCGAACAAGTGAGCCAAGGGACCAGAAATCGGGAGGCCCTGTCTGGAAAAATAACAATTGTCTCACCGAGGCAGGCATACCCATGCTTGGGATAAAATAAATTCATGGCTACCAATCAAATACACTATAGATCCATGTCATATAACTATATAAAGTGTAGTCGCGAACAATACACAGTGGAGCTACATCTCGAAATCAAAAATATATACATGTAGAGTATCCATCTTCTTAGAAGCTAATAAGGCCTAATGGTTGGAGATGATGTCTTCATAGCTCGAGCAACAACTTCAAAATCTTCAAAACTAGGGTAGGAGTGTAATTTGAGTGTATGAATTCACTACCCAGAGGTCTTCGATGGCTCATCGGTCATGGACTATAGAATCTTGATGATCAAACTGAAGGCTTCATTGATTTCGAACAAAGACTTGATTGGACATTCAGGATGGTCGGGTATGAGGGCAAGAGACAAACTGCAGAGGGGCCGACTCAGGCTTGGTAAAAACTTCCCTTGGACAACGACACGACAAATGATGAGACTCAGGCATCATGACATTAATATAAGTTTACGAAGAAGGAGGCAACACAAACTCTCCATATGTTTGGAAGAGTAACCAAATGGAGGAGGACACGGCTCTATGTAGCGAGAATAGCTTCCTAAGGTCTTATTAAATCCTAGAGTTTGACGAACAAATAGACATATTTTCTTTATCCAAGGGCGACTTATTGTGTTGCCAATAAAGAAAATATTTTTCCCTTCCTCTTTTTGGGGTATATTTGATTTTTTTTTTTCTTTTTCAATGATTTTAGAAAAAAGAATGAAAGAATGTTACGTTACAATGGAGGAACGAGTGTTACAAACATACAATTTCAAGGCGCAAGGACAAGACTGATGTTCAGAGCAATGACACTTGGGAAAAATCATCCAGAGGCCAAAGGTGTCAAGATGTAGAGGCAAAGTGCTACAAGGCTTGCGTATAAGGTATGCTTTAGATGGTTTAGTTGAGAGAAACATGGAGCAGACATTTAGACCAAAGACATAGGTATGAAAATGCAGTTAACAAAACACACAACGGTAACATCCTTCGATGTAAGTTTAACGAGCCCAGAGAAGGTAAGATTTGAGGTTTTTCACATTTAGAGAGTCTGAAAAACGTAAAAGGAGACTCCACTGGGATACCTTTTTCGAAGGTATTCTAGTTGGTTCGAAAAAGGGGTAAACTCGACCATTTTTTCATTTTTAAGGAGTCTGAAAAAAGATTAACTATGGACTCCATTAGGAATGTTCTTCTGGACCATTTTAACGAGTGTGAAAGAATAAGGTCACTTGGTGATCTCTTCAATTTTAGGGAGTCTGAAAAGAGCCTAACTATGGACTCCGTGGGGGTTCCTTTTTCGTACATTTAGTCCCTGACGCCCGAAAAAGGGTTAAAATGATACCTGAGAGTACTATTCTAGAGAACTGAAGTTCTTTAGAGTATACCTTTGTTCGTACAGTTGACCGTCCTGACCAAAAAAGGGGTAAACTACCATTGGATAGACGTGACTTTAAATTTCAGTTTAACGAGCATGAAAGGACACAAGATTGCTCGACAATAATTTCATGTTTAGAGGGTCTAAAAAGGGATTAAAAGAAGACCTGTGTAAGGAATGTTCTTCCGGACCAATTTAACGAGTGTGAAGAAACAAGGTCACTCGACAATATTTCAATCTTTAGGGAGTCTGAAAAGGCTTAAAGAAGACTCTATGGGGGCTACAACTCATGTATGAAACTGGTTCAGGTAGAGCCTGCTGCTAGGCTCAGACCAGGAGTCTCTTCGATAGTCAACTTGGGAAGTCTCCCAAAAGGGAAGAAAACACAAACCATGGTGTAAGTCCTCCTGTAGTATAGAAATCCTAGTCATGGCTTCAAGGATAGCCTCATCTAAAGGCAATTCAAAATATGAGAAATCACACAAACAAGGGTCGACATTCCCAAAGGGAGAAGTAAACTGACCATACTCCATATGATGATGGAGGCTCTGACAAGGACTGACAGAGTCTATCAGTGAAGAATCATGATCACGAGGGCTTGAGGATCTACTAATACCGAGATCAGACTCATAAGGAGACTCAAGATTACTTGGACCAAGAGGGGGAAGCAAGGGCTCCCATGCCCTCACTGGGTAAACCAAAGGATCAATTGCTAAGACCAAGTCTTGGGAAGGCAAACATGATTTCACAGATTCCTGCTTAGAAGCAATTGAACATCGAGGATAAGATGCCACATAATTAACCCGTGGCGGGGTAGAGTCTATACGAATGCTAGGAACATATAAAGGGGTAGTCTGAAATAATGTCTAATTAGGATGGTGGTTATTAGATGCTAGCTAGTCGATAGTGACAATGCTTCCATTGTGAGGGAAATGCATCACCTGAAAGAGCGTAGACACCACAACATTCATAGCATATACATAATCATGCCCAAGAATCATATTGAACTCTAACGAGCCTTGCACCACTATAACATCGACATGGACAATCTTCGCACCTAACGAGATAGGCAATTGAGGAGGAACCCCCAAATATTCACTAGGATGTTTGTCAAAAGCCAACAGTTCATGCGAAGAAGACACAATCTTGGGAGATCCCAAGACTTTCCAAATCGAGGAGGATAAAATACTTGCAGAGGTTCCTTCAAGCACAATACATCGATAAATGTTTGTTGAATTAACTTCAACCCTTATTTGAAAAAGTGTGGCAGAAGGAAGACAAGGCTCAACAAGGTCATTCCAATCAAAGGAAACCATCCTAGGGCTTGGAGGGGGTGTGCTCGAATGACCAGAATTCCCCCTTGTTCTGAAAGTACTAAACCAAAAATGCTAAAAGCATAGTCGGTAGACATGTCACTCCCCAAAAGAAGAGGGGGATCATCTGATGACTGCATCGTAATGACCACTTTTGCAACCAATGGATGAATAGGTTGCGAGACTACATGGTCTAAAGGCACCTCACCCCCCAAAAGAGGAGTGGGATCAACCGATGACTCCATCGACATGACCACTTTCTCAACCAATGGTTGAATAGGCTGAGAGACTACAAGGTCTAAAGGCACCTCATCCCCCAAAAGAGGAGTGGGATCAGTCGATGACTGCATCGACATGACCACTTTCTCAACCAATGGTTGAATAGGCTGAGAGAATACAAAGTCTAAAGGCACCTCACCCCCCAAAAGAGGAGTGGGATCAGTCGATGACTGCATTGGCATGACCATTTTCTCAACCAATGGTTGAATATACTGTTAGGAAACCTTAGAAGACTCAAAATCAGAAGAGCTTGCATACAAGGACCACAATCTTTGTACCTCTGGAATGCCATGGCATAAATGAGTAAGATGATCTCCCTTGCAAAGCTTACAAGGGAACTTAGGCTTACATCCTATTCGTCTAAGTTTCTCAACAAAATCAATGCCCCCAGCATGACTGGAAATGGTTGGTTTCACATCTCCAACATGACTTGCAGAGGTTGGTGATGGGTCAATAGCATGACTCATAGGGGCTACAAACCTATTGCCAGTATGACTAGTAGGGACTGGACTTTTTCCCCCAGCATGACTTGCAGAGGGTGAGTGTGTGCCCCTAGCATAACTTGTAGAGGCTGGGTGTTGGTCTTCAATGTGACTTGCAAAGGTTTTCGACCTATCTCCAACATGACTCGCAAAGGTTGGTGATTTCTTCTTCTTATTCTTCCTCTTTCTATTTCGTTTAGACTTTTGGTTACTAGTAACTGTACTTTCACTCGAGGTGAGAGAAGGCGGAGGAGAAGACTCTTCTGATGAAGAAACATCAACAGGGTGCCCATGACTTAAGGTGATTAACTGATAAGAGTCAAGATCATTCGGGACATTTGGAATGGTACCCAACCAAACCGGTAGTCCCACACTCAACCCAAGAATGTACAAAGTGGCCATCAAAGGGACACCAACATTTCTGAAGAAGAGAAAAGCACAAGAATCCCCTTGTAAAGGGCCTCCTTGGTTGGTATTGTTGGGAAATTTAGCCATGAATATATTATGCACAGGTTCTCCCCTTGTGGGATCGTTCAAATCCTTAAAATTCTCACACACTGATTCTGCAAAACCAGTGGTATCAAAACAATGCCAATAAAGAGGCGGCTCTATGCTTCTAAGCGGAAGACAACAAAGTACTCACAACTGGCGGAGTGGGTGGTCTACCACCCTAGGTCAGAGACCTAAAGCCATGACTGACTAACTCACTATGGAAAACTAGGGAGCACAGAGCACACACTAAAAGTTCCTAAAGGCAAATCAAGAAAACGACTAACTAGTTGGAAGAACAATTACACCAACCAACACTAGAGCAACTTACCGGTGCAAGTGAAACTCGAAAACTGAAGCACCCTCCTAGTATACTCTACAAAGTGTGGCCTGATGTCTATCCTAGGTGCCATGGTATAGCCCCACAGTCACCTGTGTATGTCACTAGAAAGATAGGCAACTAGGTTTCTAGCACGCGAACAGTCACCAGGCAGGTATAGTCGACAGTCGGGTAGACCACAATGAGCAGGGTATCAAGCCTGAAACCTACCAAGGGTATCAAAAGCAAGTGGTCCAGAAGACAACTGAGGACCTCGAATGGATTTGAGACCCACAAAGCTCTGTGGAAAATGCAATCAATGGAATCCCAAGACAATCCCTCTATATGTTTTCTCCACTATGATTGGTCTGGCTTTTGAGGGGTTATCTCCACTACCTTTCCGCACGTGACCTTGTGTTTATCCCTTGTGTTAGAGGGGGGTCCTAGATTACTTTCATGATACTGTACTTCTACACTCCTTAGCACAAACTCGTATGTTTGTTTTATAGCCTTGACGAGTTTCCTCTCCAACCTAAATCAAGGCTCTAGCCTAATCTAGTTGATGGACCCTACAAACATAAAGTCTAGTAAATTTTAATTAGCGTTCTTTTTACTGGCTTGATTTACTCAAAAGGGTACGGTAGTGCAACTGATGGTGTTAAGACTCTTGCAAAAAATGATGAAACTTATATGAACACTGGAAAAGAATGATTATAATTCTTTTTTTTTTTTTTTGAAATGCTTTTTAAAATTAGAAGAAAACACAATGCTATGCTAATTTCTTTTTCTTTTTCAAATAACAATGCAAAGAAAATGCCAGGAAAGAAAGAGATCTAACAAACTAAGGTTTTTTTTTATATTTTCTTCCAATCATATTAGAAAGAACAAAATGTTCTGAAATAAATTGATGAATGCATGATTCATGCCTCCCCCCGACCATGAGGGGAAATTGTTTTTCAAAATGCAACTCATTTTTCTTAAAATTTCAAGCTAAAGATAAGTTAAAAAAGCTAGGAAACACAAGAAATATTCTAAATGAAAAAGAAAGCTATAATAGAGTCCAAACCTAGGATAATATGCTATGGTAGAGACCATGAACCCTGAGAGGTATAACTCTTGACAAGGAAAGGATGATTGCCTCTCCTTAAATAAATAAAAAAATCTCAACAGGCACGCTCTTGATAGTTCAACAACCAACGTGTGCACACGAGCTGTGTAAGGTCAGAGCACGTGTACACACATGTAGAACTTATGTAGGTCGCATGTACTTCTGCAACTCTTCAAAAAATGAAACTACAAGAAATCAAGCAATGGCAAAGACTACTGGTATTGAGAACCAAAATCTCTTGAAGACTCAAAAACTTACTTTGATAGAAAAAGAAAACAATTGAAGGAAAATTTCATAGAACAAATAAATATGAGGTAAAAACTAAGCTATAGACTGCAAACAACAACGACTAGAAAGAGTTCCAGAAAACCCCTGAGAAGGATTATTCTTGGCAGGGGAGAGGATGACTTCCTCTCTAAAAGAAATTTTCTGGAATCATACACGCGACTGACACTTCCTCAACTAGTGTGTACACGTGGGTTGTGTGAGGGTAGGGTGCAGGTACACACGTGCAGACCTTATACAAGCCACGTGTACCTTTGTGTTTCTTAAAAAAACATATGCATTCAAGCAAAGAAACAGAAATAATTGGTATCAAAGACCAGAATCTCTATTAGCTCATACTTTTGCAGAAACTTTAAAAACAAGGAATGAAACTAGTTTTTAAAAATACCCATGAAAAATATTCCTAGAAACCCTAAAGATCCCCGGTATGGTCGCCAATTCTGTTGTGAGTGGGAAATCCCTCTACAGACTAGCACTTAGGGTTTAATTATGCATGCATAAAAGACCTAAAGATTTCTACTTTCTACCGTCGTCCCAAACCTAATCCCCATTATTCTTAATCAAATACATAGTTAGGAAGATCAAGTGAGCATACCTTATTTTGGGCATTTGATGTAGATCCTTCCTCACGCTTGATCACTTTTTTGATTACAGCTCTCCTCCCAAGGCTAACCTGCATTCACACAAAACAAACAACAAACTCCACATGCATTTGATATATAGATTAATGGGTTAGAGATTCAATAAACAAGTATGCAATAAACCATGAAAACCTCATATGGTGGGACGGGAAAAGTGTTTCTTTATTATTAACTTCAAAAAATCAACTTACAATGATGAAGTTGGCCGCTAATCCATGAACTTGGTCCTGGGCTCCTCTTCAATTGTCCTCCAACTTCTTTTCTCTATCTTTCTCTTTGCATAAGGATGGCTAAAGGGTTGGGACAAAGGGAATGTGTAATCGGGTATAGTTTCTTTACTATGATTCTCCTCTTCCAAATGGGACCCCTAACCCTTCTTTTATAGGCTAGAATAAGCTAGGTATTTGGACAAACCCTTGGCCATGCATTGCCAGAAGGTTTAGTTAACTCAGCCTACGTTGTGTGTTCCATCGACAACTTTCATTTTTTTGTTCTTTTATAGGTACACGCGGGTTGTTTTGGGTCGGCTAGCGTGTACACGCATGTAATAATAGAGCAGGGTGCATGGGCCTTTATAAAAAGTTTTTTTAAGAAGATTTGTTCAACAGTGCTCTGGAAAAGAAGGAATCTGAGATGGCCTGATGCCATGTAAGCATGTCTGGTGCAAATTAGGGCTATAACACCTGTTATTCATGCTCATGGATTTCTTGTGTCCCTGCACCTATTTCTTCCACGCACACTTCATTTGTTGAGTATATTTCTGGTTGTTTTGTGCGCGGTGGAGCCTGTGTATATCCCCTTGATGGTCTATTCTATGTTCATGATTTATTCTTAGCTGGGGTGCTTCCCCCCTCTTGGCCTTTGGCACTCCTCTTTTTAGTTTCAGCCTCGTTGGTGCCTATTTGGTGCGTTGAGGCTGGTCTTCCCTGCGTCTAATTCCGTGATCTTGGTAACGTAGTTGGAATCTCCAATACCTTTCGTTCTTCAGGCCACTCCTAGACGTCTCCTTGGATTTATTCTGGCGTCACGCAATAGTTGAGTTGTATTATTTCCTTGGATTTTTCTCTCTTTTCTTGCATCCATAAGCTGTGGTGCATTGCCCTGAAGTTCGCAACCTGTCCAAACTCCTGGACAACCTTTGGTGTGATGCACCATGTATCCGCAATAAGGTCCTGCATTTCTACGAATTACCTCGCAAAGATGTTTGTGTTTTTCTTCTTTCTCTTGGGGTTTGCGCTATTGCGTAATGATACGTATCTTGTTGTGCCACATTTCCCTGGTCTCTCCAGGTACTTTTTGTAGACTAGTTCCTTCCAGCCATGAGGCCAATGAGGATGAGTAACCACAAGTAGTGGAACTTAGAGCCCTAGTCCTGTGTGTTCTTACAGTCGTCCAAGAATGAATTTAGAAATTATGGGGCCTAGCTCATTAAGCTCCCCTTTGCACACTACGTGACAGTGGCGATCACACCGGTCGATACTTCCTCTTTGCGAAACTTGTGCATTAGTTTTCATCCGAGGATTCTAGTGGAAAACCTTGTCATAGGATCATTGATGTCACTGATCCCAATGCCCTTGTTATCATGCTTCATGCCATACTTTGCCTTGATCTCGTATGATATGGCCTTATCTCTGGTCTTATCCTCCAAGTACTACTCTGGATTTTCCCCATCTATGGGTAGCCCCCTGATTCTTGTGATGAGGTCCACAGTGATAGGCACTGACGTATCCATCCATAAGATTCTGCCATGCACTTGTGCAAGCAGTTGCTTGACAAATGCGTTGATATGATTTCTCGTCCCAAAGTGTGGGGGATCCAGTAAGTTCATGATGCCAGTGTTATATAGCCCCAGAATCCACTGCGCTAACTCTAACAGTGGCATGCCTGATGAGCCTTCTCCCCTTCTTTTTAGGTAAATATTGGACGCGAGGTCTAGAAATTTAGTGACATCCACCATATCATGGTTAGAGTACTTGATGGCAGTCACTTCATTGACCATGTCATTATCGACGCAGACCTCACTTAGAATATTTGGTAGAACTAGGGTACCTTCTACTTGTGGTTGGGCCCCTCTGTGCATGCTTCTCTCAGCTTGGCCCTTTTTTTTGGCTTGTGGGGATGAGGCCCCCACCTCTGGTACACCCCCGTGTACTTTTGACTCTCCTACCTCTGGTTCGTGGCTCTGTGGCACTGAACCCATGTCCTGCTCAGTTTGTCGTGGCCCTTTTCCCCTCGAGGTATCAAAGTCAATTATTTATGGGTCCTCTACCATATTCCCAGCCACTTGTGCTAGGTTTTGTTACTCCTCTACTGTCATTGGTTTTGTTTCTTACTCTGTTGTGTGGAGTTCATCCACATCCACCACTACGGGTACCTCTTACTCTCTTTTGTCTGTCGCATGAGCAGTACTTCGCTTGTTCCTGTCGGCCCTGCCCAGCTCTCCAACTCTAGGCTGTAAATCTACGAACTTGACGAATGCTCAGTCGAATTTTCACTCTATCGCTCTTTCCCTCTCATTACAATTGACACATTGATTTTATTTTCCCTCCTTTTCTTGACTTTATAGCGGGACGACAAAGTGACAACTATTCTGCATTGACAATTGTCCCTTTTTCACTTTTGGAGGTGTGTCCTTCGCATGGTACCATTGTACGTGTTCATTGTTATCCTGTGCACCATTTTTTCAGAATTTTCCTTTTTCGTCGTGCTATGTTATTTACCTCTGTGTACAAACTGTCACAATTTCAAGCATCACTGCTAATTGGCGCCTAAATTCCACAACCTTCATTTTCTGAATTGTCGCTCTTTTCGACCATTAGTCCTTTTTCTGGCACGCTGGGTGTTTTGAGCGTGCA
Organism: Picea engelmannii; assembly: GCA_009831015.1. Taxonomy (NCBI): domain Eukaryota; kingdom Viridiplantae; phylum Streptophyta; class Pinopsida; order Pinales; family Pinaceae; genus Picea; species Picea engelmannii. Next base: position 189,173 of record ML787203.1, read on the forward strand.
AATTCCTTAGATTCTATACCCCTTGTTTCTGGCGCAGTATTCTTATTTCATTTCTTTGACTCAATGACTTGTGCATGTAGACTCTTTTCCTTTTCGTCGTATGGATTTTCTCACCTACGCACACAGATTTTTATTTTTTATTTTTTCCCGGTAATTTTCAAGTTGCGTGTGGTCGACTGTCCTTGTAAAACTTCATTCAACTCCCATTTATCATGCCCCTCAACTTCGTTCCTTCCAAATCATTCAAATGTACAACTCCTCCATCTGTGATAGTCTTTACCTCATATGGTCCCAACCAATGCATTTTGAACTTTCTGGATGTTAAAAAAACTTGTTGTCATACAGTAGGATTAGGTCTCCTTCCTTGAAATTTTTTCTCTTGATATGTTATTCATGCTAAACTTTGTCCATTTCTTTCTGTACTTCTTTGTGAAAGCATGCTAGAATCCTATCTTCTTCCATGCTCATCAGCTGACTTAAGATTTCTTGTACTTCGCCTCGCTCTCTCATGTGTGTAATTATTGCGACACGCAGACTTGGTACCAAGAATTATAATGGAACCACTGCTTCTTGTCCATACACCAATATAAATGGTGCCTTCCTTGTCAGTTTCTTATAGGTAGTTATATATTCCCACAATATTGTTGGTATATTTGAATCCTAGTCATCCCGATTGGCATTGAAAATCTTGGTTAGGGCATTCTCTAGAATCTTGTTGAAAGCTTCCACTGTTCCATTTGCTTGTTGATGGTATGACATAATTTTCCTATGGTAGACATCGAATTATTCATTCAGATATCTGATAGTGTTTTTGATAAAGTGAGTGCCTTGGTCACTCATCAACATCCTTGGACATCAAAATCTGGTGAGCACATGTTCAAACAGGAAGTGTGTTGTTGTCTCTGTGATGGAATATTTAACTAGTGCTTCCTATGCCCATCTTGAGAGGTATTTTTCCACAATGATGATGTATCGTGCACCTGATCTTCTTGGAGGTGGTTGAATTGGCCCAAAAAAGTCGATAACCCATTTTTCAAACACTTATAGCGTTACTTGTGGGTGTAAGAGAATCTCATCCTGTCATTTTGGTTTTCCAACCCTCTAAAAAACATCACATTGTTGGCAGTGTTCCTTTGCATCTCAATGAATAGTTGGCCACCATAATCTTGCATGCAGTACCTTCTGCGCAGTAGCTTTGCTTGCATAGTGTCCTCCCGCTATTCCTTCATGTGCTTCTTCCATTATCCTAGGCATTTCGTGTTCCAGCGTGCACCTTCTCAAGATGTTGTCGACCCCCATTTTATATAAGTTCTCGATGATCAACTGGTAGTCGGCTGCTTAGACAACCATATTCTTCCTCTGTGTGGTGTTAATTCCTATGGCGCAGTCCCTATACTTAAATAATCAATAATGTCATCAAAATAATCATCCATGACCTGAACTAAAAATAACTATGTGTTAGGGAAGGTATATGTTGGCACAGGGGAAAACACAGGGTTCAACACTTCAACAGTGCACCAAACAAACCCTAACTATTGGCCCTTTCGGCAACACTTGTGAAGTAGATGAAGTCTCACTCAGGGTAGAAGCAGGGGTGGTTGTAAGAATCAAATGTCTACAACCTTAGTTGGGACACGAACTTGTGATCATAACACCTTAATAGAGCACTTAGCAGTCATTATTCATCAATATTTAACCTTAGTTCATATCTTAGATAAACCCTAATTACAGAGCAACGCAGTATTCATATGGATCTAATATATTCAAGCACTAAGCACATCAACGTAGATCAAATCTAACATCTTATTCACATCTCAGGCACTAATATATCATATTCATCTAAGAAAACATCATTACACTAAGCATTATTCATATAAACCATAAAACATTCACAATGCACAAAGCAACCACAATGCACAAAGAAACCATAACACAAGATATACATGGTTCACCCCCATCCTGGGGATTCATCCACCAACTCTTATTCTCTTTATTGTCTTCTGCCAATCCTCTACATGCACAGAGCCACAAAATTCTACTTTGCATAGGACAGGAGATCTACGCACACTTCACTAGATCCTCCTTCCTCGAGCTAGGTTACAACAGAAATCCATTACACAGTCTCTTACAATTACTTTCACTTATCATTAAAACTCTCACACAATATGCACATAGCATGTACAACTATCACTTGCACTTATCACTTAGCATCACACCCTTGTGCCCTTACTTACATCGCCTAGATTTCTATTTATACATTAAAAAATGGGCCTAAACATGGGTAAACCCATGGGTCGACATCCCCATACCCATTACATAAGCCCATAACCCAGAAATCCCTAAAAAGGGGCTTAGATCCAATGATCTCTGCTTCGAATTGCACTCCACCTTCGACAGCCTATCGAAGTCCCAAAACCTGACAAAGCATCCTCAAAACTTGTTCAAGGGCCAATAGGCCCCCAACACTCACCTGTGACTCGTTCTGAATCACTCTAATCTAGGTATCTCTACCTCAAAATCGAGTTGCTTCAGCCTGCTTCTGTGCCAAGGCCTCCTTCTCGATGAACTCTTGGATAACTTCTTCATTAACAGGTCCATCTAAGAGTTGTTCGACTGAAGTGACTACTTGTTCAAGCTCTGCTCCTTGTCCTTCAATCTCCTAAAACAGTTGGCACGTTGCATCCTGGATTGGTTGGATTCTCCGAGTCACTTCCATGACTTTACTCTGTATGGTGTGAACCTATTGTTGAACAATGCGTTGTTCCTGGGATCGCTTCATCCTTTCAACTACTGATAGGAGCTTTAACTGTGCCTGAAATGTTGTTTCTTGTTTCTTTGCTTCCTGGAGTTATGACTCTAGTGCCTTCAATTCAGGATCCTCAGTGATTCACTCATAAGTCTGGGCACTATGATCACTTAGTTGTTTACATTCCATGGCAAGGGCCTTGATTCTCTCAACTCCGCTTTGAGTATTTTCTTCTCTTTGATCTCACACATCCTGCAGAGTGCTTGGAACTGTTTGTATCTCTAGATATGTTATTCTCTTTTGAAGTTGTTGGATGGCTTTAGCAAGCTGCATTACTTGATGCTCCATTGGTTCTTCCACTTTTTTCACTAAGCCTGTCACAGAGAGAATTTCTCTATTGAATTCTTCTTTTACTCCAATCTGCTCTGTGAGTAGTTTTTCTTTCTCATGATGGATTTGCATATTTTCCTATTCAAAATTTGCTTGGAGGGAATCCTTCTCTTGCTACGCAATTCAATGTTTCTCTACTACTTCCTCTTGTGCTTGCTTCAGGGCCACTGTGGCCTGTTATTTTTGTTCTTGTGCACAATGAAGGTGAGCTTCAGTCACATCAACTATTCTGTGGAGTTGGGTAGGCTCATCTCCCAACTCTAGTTCTTCTGATGGCGAGGGCGTAGTGGACACTGTGCAGATGGATTGGAGGGCCTACTACACCCCTCTAAGTTATTCCTCAATTCCATCATGCATGGCTTCTTGTTTGGTTTCAGTATTCTGCAAGAGTTACTACAAGGCATCTGATATAGCTATGATGATGAAGTTGAAGTCATCGAGCATGAGTACAGTCTGCAGCTTAGTCTTAGTAGCTTTGGACTTCTTCCGGGAAGTAGGTTTCATGGGGGAAAGCTTCCTTTTCTTGGAGGGATCAACCTCATCAACAGGATCCCTAGGCGGTGTTACTTCACCTTTCTTCTGCTCATCTTCTTTTTCATTGGTCTCTTATTTATCTACTTCATTATCACCTCCTCCTCTAGGTGAGTTTGAAGCAGTTTCTTCTTATGCACTACTCAGGTGCTAGACTTCTTCTGTTTTCTTCCTTTTGCTAGTTCCAAGCATATCATGTTCTTTGTGAGTGGCCTCCTGGATTCCTATTTGTTCAGGGTTGGATAGTTCTACAGGGTCAGTAGGGATGAGGAGATTTGCAGGCCAATCCTTGGTTATCTCTTCTAGGTCCTCCTCTGTGAGCTTATAGTATGATTGAAGCTCTTATTTACTCTCATCTGCACGCACAGTGATATAAGTGAAGTGTCAATCTGCACAGAACTTCATAAGTGGCCTGAACCGATGTAGAGTGTTTGACGTCATATGAGGGAAAACTTCAATATCCCTCTTCAACTGGAGATAGTATGTATGGAATACCGTGTTCAACTACCATTGTTTCCCCATATCGCTCACGTACCAGAGCGTGGTGAACTTCTCAGTGAGTGGCTCAAATGGTTCAATTTCCAGGAAGGTCGCACCTTCTAGCATCTCCCAAGCAATAAATGCGATGAGGATTAGCAACCAGCTAAAATGGAACTCATAGCCTTGATCCTGAGCTTCGAAACAATCCAATTCTAGATAGTTGACTAAGTACTTCATCCAGTTCATCTAGATTCCTTCCAAACATTTTCCAGCGAGGTTGACAATGAATCTTGTGACCTGCGTAGGTTTGTTCTTTCTCACTAGTTGTCCTGCAATCAACTGGTAGGCCAGGTGCACTGAGCCATTATGGATGAAAGCTACCTTGTAGCCTTGCATCCCCTTTTCTACATTGCCATATGTATCTTTAATCCTCTGTTCCAGGGCATGGTCTACAGCCTTTCCTGGGTATAAGTCTTGCGGGTCGGGTCCCTACATTCTCAATCCAATGATCCTGTGGATCAACGCCAAATCAACGGTGATGCATGTGTCTAGCCATCGATAGTCGTCATGGAAGAATGAAAGCATGAGCTTAATGCACTTGTTAACCTACTGGTGCCTTCCAAAATGTGGTATGTTCATTACATTTAGGATAGTGGACTACGTGAGGTCCATAGTCCATTTTTTGGGGATTATCCTTGAGTTATTTCCCTTCATCCCAGTCAAAAGCTAATGAGGACAGAGCATACTATGGTTCTTGAGATCCCCTAGGTTGAAGTCACTGAATTTTAATGCCATGATCTTATCCAACTGCGGTCAAATTGTATGTATCCACTTCGGGAGGTATGCAGTAACCAGAGTGTAATCAAAGTCCCTCGGTTCACTGTCATGACTCACCACGCTGATGAGAGGTGGGATGTAGTCGGGTAGGATAGTCAGGATTAACTTTTCATTTTCCAAGTCATATCGATGCTTGGTTCTTTTCTCTGTTGCAACTCAGGATGATCCAGATCCGCGAGAAGTCGATGGGGAGGCTTGCACTCCTCACATCGATGAATCTTGAACTCATGTGGACATCACTCTCTTGACCATAATATCGATTATAAATTCTTGAACCAAATTCTCTACGAAACTAATTTCATCCGACATTCACGCTCAATATCGTATGACTCGGGTCAATGATTGAATGCTTAATGCAATAGAACAGGTGTCAATCTTAGTAAACACAGGGTGGTAGCAATGAGTTGGCTCGGATACAATTCACAAAAGTGTTCTCGGTGCAACAGTTGATGTACTAAGTAGACAACAAGGTAACTGATCTCTCCAACAGGCAAGAAGCCATCATCAATGCAGTTATGTCCATTATGACGTGGTTCCAATGGTCTGATGGAGAGATTTCTGGTCATAACTAATGTGCTAACCATTCGGGAGCATCGATCTAATGGTCATAATGACTTCAACGGTGATATTTCTTCACCATGGAAAAGTGCCATGTTGTGTCGTTCTGATATCACGACAAAGTTCTAGTTTTTCAATCCTTCCTTCTACGAAGTTCCCTCTAGAAGCTTCTGTAACTTTTCTATCTTTTCTCTCTTCTTACTGAGATTTCTAGCCTTCTTCCCTGTGATCTTCATCTTGGTATTCCTCTTTCCATTCTGATTCTTATCTATACTTAACATAGTAACTTCGTGTTGTTGATATTCTTTCATAGGGTTAGAGAGTAATAGTTCTTCTTCATTTGGGGTAGGTGCTCTATTCTCCTGTACAAACAGATATTGTAAGTCTTCCTGGGTTCTTTCATCTTCGACATTCATATTGTTGGTCCTCAGTAGCTTCAACCGGTCCTCTTGTTCTTTTAGTAAATGCGTTATCCTCTTCGTCATGAAGTCTCTCAATTCTTGCTTCTTCTATTCTAGGAATTCCTCTTCTTTTCTTCTAGTCTGATCCTTCTCAATCCAGGTTTTTCCTAGTAACATAGCAAATGGGGCACTTCTCTCAATAAATTAACAACCTCAAAATCTTTCTCTATCAAAGTTCCATGAGTACTCATAGATATCTGGGTAAGTCTTCCACATAGGGTTATCAAATTTCCTCTAAATAATCATATTCCTCCTAATGAAGGACTCATAGCAAGCTTCCCTAAAATTTCCTTGGTTCTTTTTGTCATGATATTCACCTATGTTTCCTCATCCAAAACAAAGTCAATGTCGAACTCTCCTATTCTTGTTTCTATGCACTCTTTTTCTTTGAACATCTCTGATAAGTTGATATTTTTTTTATCATTTAGGGTTTCTTTCATTTGTAGTAATATATTCTCTGATTCTTTCTGGGGTTCTTCCATGGTCTCAGTTTCTTGGTCTTTCTCAGAGTTTTCTTGTCTCATATTCATTATTTCAACCTTAGCAATCATTCTAGGGCAATCCATAATGTCATGGTCCATAGATTTACAACAAAGACAACTAGGTCTTCTATCAAGGAAATCCTTAGCAAGATGGCCCAACCTTCTACAACTGTAACAAAGGGTTAGTCCTCTCTTTCTTTTAAATGATCCCCAACCTCTCTTGTACTACGCACTAGGATCATAGTAGCTAACCTGCATAAAATTATTTCTATGATCTTGCATCCATTTGTTAGTCCAAACATTCTTTCTATGCATAGGAATAACATATTTTTCATTATTTCTATCATATCTATTCATATCAAACCTTGTTTCTTCTAACTGTGCCCTAGTTTTCAGACTAGGACAAAATTTATCAAACACACATAGATCCATACTTTTGAAACAAAATTTTCACTTATATTACCTTCAATAGAGAATTTTTTTTTCAAATATTACCTCTTTTCTTTAGATCCACTTCCTTTCTTAGCACATAGCTTCACAAAAATATAATATTGTGCACTAAAGAAGTAGATCTACGCACAGATCTTTCTTTCTTTTCCTCAGTTCCCAACAATCACAGTTTTAGTCAGATCTATGCACAGAGCTTCCTTTTCTTCAGTTCCTAGCAATCACAGTTCCAAGTCCCGGCAACGGAATCATTTGTTGGCACAAGGGTAGAACCAGGGTTCAATGCTTCAGAAACACACCAACAAAACCCTAACTACATACCCTTTCGAAAACACCTGCAAAGAAGATGAAGTCTCACTCATGGTAGAAGAAGGGGTGGTTGCAGTACTCAAATGTCTGCAACCATAGCTGGGGCACAGACCTTTGATTATAACACCTTAACAGATCACTTAGCAATCATTATTCATAAGTATTTAACATTAGTTCACAATGCAGATAAACCCTAATTACATAGCAGGGCAGTATTCATCCGAATATAATATATTCAAGCACTAAGCACATCAACGTAGATCATATCTAACATCTTATTCACATATCAGGAACTAAGATATCATATTCATCTAAGCATACATCATTACACTAAAAATTATTCATATAAACCATAAAATATTCACAATGCACAAAGCAACCACAACACAAGATATATGTGGTTCACCCCCAGCCTGGGGCTACGTCCACCAACTCTTCTTCTCTTTATTGTCTTATGTCAATCCTCTACATGCACAGAGCCATATGATCCTACTTTGCATAGGACAGGAGATCTGCGCGCACTTCACTAGATCCTACTTCCCCGATCTAGGTTACAGCACAATGTCATTACACGGTCTCTTACAATCACTTGCACTTAGCCTTGCAAGTCTCACACAGTATGCACAAAGCATATACAACTATCACTTTCACTTAGCACTTAGCATCACATGCTTGCGCCCTTAATTAAATCACCTAGATTTCTATTTATACATTACAAAATGGGCCTAAACATGCGTAAACCCATGGGCCGACATCGCCATAGCCGTTACATAATCCCATAACCCAAAAATCCCTAAAAAGGGGTTGAGATCCCATGATCTCTGCTTCAACTTGCTCTCCGACTTTGACAGCCTGTTGAAGTTCCAAAACCTGACCAAGGATCCTCAAAACTTGGTCAAGGGCCAACAATATCCTCTAAGTTTGTAGGCTCCTCTCTATTGGTGACCCTTGACAAGTGATCAGGTCCTACATTCATATTTCTTGGTTTCACTATGACTTCAAAGTCAAATTCTTGAAAAATCAGTAGCTATCAACAGATTCTCCCCCCAACACTGGCTTGTTGACTAGGTACTTAAGGGATAAATGATTTTTGAACATCTTAAAATGTTTTCCAAGTAGGTAATGCCCAAAATTTTGAAGTGCATACACCATTTCCATACCTTCTCGCTCTGTAGTTTTGTAGTTTTGCTCGGAGTCTGACGGTTTTTTGCTTGCAAATGCTATGGGATGGTCCAAATCCCCTACTCCTGGTTGCACCAGAATATCTCCCAAGGCTATGGATAATGCATGTACATGCACATGGAATGTCTTATACCAATCTGGAAAGACTAAGATGGGTGTTGTGACCATATTCTCCTTCGGGGTTGTTACCCATGATTTTGGTCATCATGATGGTGTATGGATGATGGTGTACTCAGGCTCTCCATCAGAACTTTCTCCTAAGAAAAGTTACTTTCTTCTCTTTCCAGAAATATCATTTTTGAAGGAGGTTCGCAGGCTGCTAGTATATTTTCCTGCGAGAATGCATGATTCTCATAGGCTGCCTTAAGCCAGGGTGTGAGAAGTTCGCACTGTGTTGAACTGCTAGGGTGCGAAATCTTTTAACACAAGGAAAAAGGTTAATTCTCGATGCTTCTAGAAGGGAATCTTCTAGAAGGATGAGATGGCATTCGAATGGTTATCCTAGTAATGGATTCCCTGATATTTTGGGATCATTCTTATCTAAGTAACTAATTCATTCTTTCCTATATATTGAGGGAATTCTCATGGAAAAGGTTAAGCAAAGTTAAACAAGATATTCATAGGAGAATTAGTGAAAGAATTGTGTAAAGGACTGATGCTACAACAGACTCTATCAAGTTCATCCAAAGGAGTTGATCTTCTTCATGCAAGTGAGCAAGTGTGTGTGTCAGAGCCAAGGACCATCGAAAGGAATTTTGTGACATCAAGGCTCAGGTTGTAATCTTTACTTTCCATTAATATGATACAGTAATATGTCCCTTTCCCATAAAGTTGTTTCCACTTTATTGTATAACTCCTTGATCATATACATAGATTGATTGTTGAAGAGATTGTGCTTTCTTCACTTTGGTTGGTTTGTGATGTCTTGGTCTTGACTGTACGAGAGAACTAGAGCGAAGCAGGAGTAATAAAGACCATAGGAAGAGATAATAAGGTATGTTACTATTTCTTGCTTCCTAGTTAATTGAATAGCTAAAATCTACGGAAAGAGTATTATTCTGTCTTTCTTTGTTCTAGATCTAGGTGGATCTAGGGAGATCGGTTTGTGTCCGCACTACAACAGCCTTGTTTCTTTTTAATCACGTCATAGCTCATTTTGGTGTTCCCCAAGCTATCGTCACTGATCATGGTAGCCATTTTAGAAATTTTATGATGTCTGAACTTACGGAGAAGTTGGGTCTTCATCATGATAACTCAACTCCCTATTATCCCCAAGCTAATGGCCAAGTCGAAGCTATTAACAAAATTCTTATAACTATGCTTCAACGGATGATAGGAATTCATAAAACAAGTTGGCACACAATGTTTTTTTCAACATTGTGGGCGTACCGGACATCTGTCAAGTCTGCTACTGGGTTTACGCCTTTTTGATTAGTCTATGGTGTGGAAGCCATTCTTCCTATAGAATGTGAGATACCTTCTTTGAAGATAGCTATCGAACTCCTACCCAACACTTATGCTGAAGAAGAACGTGTATTGTATATTATGCGATTAGACAAAACTCGACATAATTCCACTCTAGTAATAGAAGCCCAGAAAAAATGTGTCAAGGCCCAATATGACAAGCATGTCAAGCCTCGCGTTTTCTATGAAGGTGATCTTGTTCTTCTCTATGAACAAGATCAATATATGTGAGGAGCTGGGAAATTTGAACCTATGTGGCACGGTCCTTATATTGTTCGTCACATGTTGGAGAAAGGAGAATATGAGTTGGTCGATTACGATGGTATCCCTTTGAGTGAACCTAGAAATGGATTGTACTTGAAGAAGTACTATGCATAAGTCATCGATGCACAAGTACTTGTAATTTAATGTATCATACTTTGTGTGTGTTACTATAGTTTTATTTTGACGTTATCTGGTCTCTGCCCTTATGTGACATTGTGTTTGATTTCCATATGTCAAAGTCTTTGCTACCCTATATTGGCTTCGCTGGTGGTGCTAGTCGTAGTACTCAGAACCTCGCTTCCGCTGCGTGGGAAATTTATACCCCAACAAATGAACTTGTATCTTTACGAGGTGCATGTCTTGGTCATGCGACTAATAACATTGCAGAGTATAGCGTCGTTATTGAATTATTGGTTGATGCTATCTTGCTTGGGATTCATCATTTGGTTGTGCGACTTGATTCGCAGCTGGTAGTACTACAGTTAGGTAATGTATATTCTATTCGAAGTCCTACTTTATTACAGGTGTATCTGCGAATTCGCCTCTTGGAACGTTATTTTGATCACATTGAATATCAACATACTCCTAGATGTCTAAATACATTAACAGATGCATTGGCTAATTATGTATTGGACAGACATTTGAATCATTTATAAATCAGACACATCGAAATTCACACAATATAAAGTAAACCGGTAGAAGCCGTTTGTATGTATAATGATCAAATGAGTTTTTACAACAAGTTTGTCCGAAGACCAAAATGAAAAAAATGGAAGCTTATAGATTCTATGACGTGACGTTACAGATGACGTTCATGGTAACACATGACTTCCCTAGCAACCCTACAGAGCAGTCGACTCATAGATGCTGATACCCCAATAGTGTGACGCTCATCGTGTCATGGAACCTCTTCTAGAGTCATATCTAGAATGTCTATTGTCATACCCTCTAAATTATGTTCCACCACCTGATAATCCTCAACATACTGTGGTGGTGTTGTTGCTGCCTCTCCTCGCCTCTGGATAGGAGAAGTGCCAGGAGGTCTATACGGTCCAACATATGTGTTATCAACAAACAATTTTGTGTTAGTCTTTGGATAAACATATAAAACAAAAAACATTTGAATATGATAAAAATTCACAAAAACATTTAAAAAGAGATAATGAGTATAATTATTACCAAGATCACCCCACTGAGCGTCCTCAGGCAATGCCAAATCTGTATCTCCTCTAAAATCCAGCCCAGCATAAGCATAGTCATCAACCATCAACATTTGTGGTTGAAGCCAGTCAAAGACTGTATCATCATATTTGATGATAGGTCCTGCTACATGTCGGGCCATGAGCTGACACCATCTGAGCATCCACGGATCTCTGGGAGCTGGTAAATTCCACTCCACATGTAGCCTCAGTAATGGGACCTGCTCTAGGAAGAAGGATACCAATAAAGATCCATACCTGAATTGCTTCAGATTTCCACACCTGCACTTGGTCAATTTCCTTTTTATACTGCGCAGCACTGCATCTTCCCAGTTGAATACTCGAGGATTAGTACACTCAATAGCGTACTGGAAGTAACTTTGTAATGCCATATGCAGAGAAGAACTCCTAGCCATCCGAGATATAGTGAAAATGATAGTACGGAGGGTCAAGTTTGTTACCCCCCAGATAGCCACTTTCCCTTTATTTCTCTCGGCCTCGGGTACGCAATGTATACGAAAGTACTCACTCATCGGTAGCCCACCACCTCTACTATCGGTCAAGCTCACATAGTATCCTCGTCGGGATAATCCAGTCAAAAATTAAATGTTCTCTATGTCTAAGGACAGTGGGTGAACCCCCACACGAAACACCTGCTGATCTGGATCCCACATACGGACCAGGTACTCTAGTAGTCTGACTTGGGCCCTCATGCCCGGGATGCAAAAGTATTTCAAGAGCCCACAATCTCTCAATTCAGCTATGGTAGGAGGATGATTCTCAGCCATTGCATTATCCTCTTCATGTTCCCTTTCACGCCACTCAAGCACCATGTTGTTGATCAATTATCTGCATAAGGAACATAAAAAGAGGATTAATAAAAATTTTCATGATTTGGATCTTTTTCTTTGGCTAAAAATTTATAAAAAAATTGGGTTTTACGGTTCTCGCAGGTGCCCCATTTGCACAGTACGAGAACCTCGCAGGTGTCTTAAAGATCACCTATGAGAATGCATCATTCTCGCAGGCCCCGTATGGCCTGCTTGCGAGAATGCCAACGCGCATGTAGGGTTCAAAAAACAACTTGAAACTGAAGATTTAACCAATGAAATTAAAAATTTTAAACCATGAAAATGTTAAGGATGAAGAGCTTACCTTAATTTCGCAGATGACTCGTTGAATGGTCTCTTGTAGCTCCCGCAAATTGACGCCAAAATCGGAGGGTAAAAGAGGGTTTTTTTTAGCTCAATAGTGGAAATGTAAAATGATGTGGTAAAAAAGAGTATTTACTCATTTTATTTACTTTTACTATGTCATTTTGGGTTTTTTATGCTTATTTATCGATTAAACCTAATCCCTAATATCATGTTGAGTGTAATGACTTG
>ML787203.1:201957-214247 GCA_009831015.1 Picea engelmannii
GAGAGTTCTCTTTTAAGTGTTTTTCCAAACTCTATAATCTTGAAAAACCTTCGAGTTTTCTATCTCTGGACTCGTTAAAAAAACATTGACAGACCCGTGATGGGACCGAACCACTCCTTCTTAGGGTTCGTTAAACATACTCCGTGGGACTCATCTGAAGGATGAGCTTACATCAACAAGCATATGCTATCCTCCTCAAGCTTGCATAAAAATAAAGAGATGCTTTCCATAAATGGTGGGGGCAAATTTGGGAAAGGGATATGTTTTCATCGTCGTATTAATTGGTAGTCAGTGTCGCTCTTGAACATGACACCCCCTTTTTCATCATTTGAAGCTGGTTTGGGAAATCCAGTTGTCTCTCATTCAATTTTCCACAAGGTCATTCCATGTGTCGTATTTGAGTCAATGTTGCTAGATCATTGGTCGTGTTGTTCATATGTTCAAGAGCAGTCCGTCTGAAACCTATATTGAGTCGGCCATCTGTAGTTATCCAATCTTTCTAGGTCAGCCTTCCCTGTGTCCAGTCCAATTCACATCATACTCTGTTTCACCTTCAAAATTTGTTACTCATTTTGTGTCATTGATGAGGGATACATCAAGGCCCTCCTGTGACGAGTTTTGTTCCGTCGACTTCAGCTCATTATCCAGAATCAAGACTTAGAAATTATTTGGTACCTTGGAGCTTGCATGCCTCAATGGCAGGTTTCCTCACTTTCGACAGTGGGTTTACATCATTGACCCCTGATCGAAAGGTTTCATCGAATGTTCAAATTCAACTAATTTATGCACACTCGATGGATTGTACTATGGTACCTTGGGAGTCATTGACATCAATGGTGATTTCCCTCGTACTTGTTAATGGTTTCATCAATGACCGGTAATCAAGTGGTTTCTACCATGTTCAACTTCAACACATGTAATCACATGGTTAGATTCGTACTTTGGGCGACGAAATTGAAGACCTTGGATATCATCTTTGTAATCCAGGTTGCGATGGAGTATGTATAATTTGTGACACATAGATCCACTGTGTATGTTTCGTGGCTATGTCGTCTTGATTTGAAATTTCTCGCATAGATTCACAGTGTATTCCAGTGGCTATGCTATATTTTGATGGCATGGATCCACAGTGTATGATTGGTGGCCATGACCCATGTTTATAATGTCATCAGTCTATGATCTGAGTATGGGAATGCATACCTCAGAATTGATGTATATGATATTCTGTAGATACTTGGTTGTTCGCAGGTTTTCGATTAGGTGTGCTCCTAGTTCTCGACACACACATGCATCTTACAAAGTCTATCGGCTATCACTGGTTCCAACACTCATACCTTGGGGGCCATTCTGTTACCCATGATTTTGGTCATCATGATGATGTATGGATGATGGTGTACTCAGGCACTCCATTAGAACTTTCTCCTGAGAAAAGTTACTTTCTTCTCTTTCTAGAAATATCATTTTTGAAGGAGGTTCGCAGGTTGCTAGTATATTTGCCTACGAGAATGCATGATTCTTGCAGTCTTCCTTAAGCCAGGGTGTGAGAAGTTCGCACTGTGTTGAACTGCTAGGGTGCAAACTCTTTCTAACACAAGGAAAAAGGTGAATTCTTGATGCTTCTAGAAGGGAATCTTCTAGAAGGATGAGATGGCATTCGAATGGTTATCCTAGTACTGGATTCCCTGATATTTTGGGATCATTCTTATCTAAGTAACTAATTCATTCTCTCCTATATATTGAGGGAATTTTCATGGAAAAGGTTAAGAAAATTTAAGCAAGAGATTCATAGGAGAATTAGTGAAAGAATTGTGTGAAGGACTGATGCTACAACAGACTCTATCAAGTTCATCCAAAGGAGTTGATCTTCTTCATGCAAGTGAGCAAGTGTGTGTGTCAGAGCCAAGGGCCATCGAAAGAAATTTTGCGACATCAAGGCTCAGGTTGTAATCTTTACTTTCCATTAATATGATACAGTAATATGTACCTTTCCCATAAAGTTGTTTCCACTTTATTGTATAACTCCTTGATCATATACATAGATTGATTGTTGAATAGATTGTGCTTTCTTCACTTTGGTTGGTTTGTGCTGTCTTGGTCTTGACTGTACGAGAGAACTAGAGAGAAACATGAGAAACAAAGACCATAGGAAGAGATAATAAGGTATGTTACTATTTCTTGCTTCCTATTTAATTCAATAGCCAAAATCTAGGGAAAGAGTATTATTCTGTCTTGCTTTGTTCTAGATCTAGGTGGATCTAGGGAGATCGGTTTGTGTCCGCACTTACAGATTTATCCAATAACAGGGGTGTCCAATCCTTGCTAAAAACTCTCATTCCACTGGAATTTAGTATCCTTCTTAAGAAATTTCTCCATCAGTGCAGTGATCTATGCATACCCCTTGATAAATTTTATGTAATATATTGTATGTCCCTCAGCTGGCGCACTAATTGTGGTGGTGGTAAATTCACAATTATTGCAATCTTTGCAGGATCCATGATCAAGCCTTGTTTTCATAATATGTGACCCAATAGAATTTCGAAGGGTGTTCCAAATATACATTTCTTAATGTTCAAAAATATTTGGCATTGTCTGCATCTTTCTAACATCATCCTCAACACCTCGACATGATCCTTCAACGGGTTGTATACTGTCCAATAATCCAAATATACCTCTAGAAAATGATGGATGAATTCTTTGAAGGCTACAATGACTACTCTGGAGAAAATTGCTGGTGCATTTTTCAGTCCAAAAGGCATGACTATGTACTGGTAGGATCCCCATTCTGTTGCAAAGGTAGTCTTGTGTCGATCTTCTGGTGCTATCTTGATTTGGTGGTATCCTGAGAATCCATCAGTGAATGAGTATGTTTCTTGGCCTCCCACATTTACTAGGACTTCATCTATAAAGGGAATTCATCTATAAGGGTGTAAGGAAGGGGTCATGTAGGCAAGCATCATTGAGATTTCTCAGATCTACATAGATTCTTATGCCTTCTTTATTTTTCTGCTAAACTACCATGGGGATTATGCATTATGATTCTTCTACTGGTTCTATGATTCCTACTTCCAACATTCTGTCGATTTTTTCTCTTAATTTCTTCATGTAGATAAGGTTCAATCTGTAAGGCCTTTGTTTGATAGGTCTTGCCTCCAGTTTGAGAGGTATATTCATCTCTCCATGTTCTCCTACAATACCCTTCATTTTTTTAAAGGTCCTTGGGAACAGGTCACTGTATTCGCGCAGTAATTTTGTGATCTTGTCCACTATTTGCTCATCCCAGTAGTCTCCACTACTGGACATCTTGGGATTATCAACCGTCCCAATGTTGACTTTCTTCATCTTGATTGGCATAGAAATTACTTATGATTCTAGAGGTGGACCTTCCACTTCTCTTTCTCCTTCAACTTCTTCAATCCAAATATTACGCAGATCGTCTTCATCTAGTACTTCTTCCTGCACATGGTACCATGACAAAATTTCTTTCATTGTTCGTCTGTTTTGTTGTTGTTCTTCTATTATGAATTCAACTTCTGGTTCCGTAATGAATATCACCCCTCTTATTTGTTTAAGGGTTGTGTCTATGTTGGGTTTCTCATGCTCAAATGAGAAAGTGACTGTAAATTTATGTTGTAATATTATTCAGTTTGTAGTTCCTCTGCGCAGTTCTTGGTCCATATACCAGTTTTCCGGGATGCCCTCTAATGTGTGTATGAAATGGTGAGGCCATTCTTCTAGGGGTTTCATTTTCCATAGCACTCTGCACTTCTCCAAATGTTCCTTTGGTTCCCCTTTCCACCATATTTCTGCTGCTGGTAGCTTCTTTGTTCTGCACCAAACCTGACACGCAGTAACCGCTTACATTGGTACCAATCCTTGATTGTTTGTTTGTGTGTGCCCCACCATCTTCCAAGTGTAGCCTTAAGTGCTATGTCAAGAGATGACATTCTATGACTGTTTGATACTTCTTCCTCATATCTTGTTAGGAATTCTTCCAAGTCATTGATTCCATGTAAACTTCGAGGCTCTTTGACTTATGTCCCAACCCCCCTTACTGTGTGGTCTATTTGGGCTCATCTTCTGGTTGAGACCTCATGTAGGCACTGTTGCCAATTCTCCAGACCAATGTTTGAGTCAAAAGCACATGATGTGATACTTCTTGAGCTAAGTACACCATCTATATTTTGATTAATGTAACCTTCGGTACACGCAGTGGTCTGATACATCTAGTTAATTTATTTCAGATCTAGACATGTTGGTTCCACAAAAATTTCAGCTTCTGATGGATCTAGGGGTGCGATAACCCTATATTCTCTCGACTCAAATGTCATATTCCTGGTCTTTAGGTTGATTATCACCTGATTTTCAAACTCCCAATCCAATCCCAGTAATGTTAGATATGGTGTTGTGTCGTCCACGATTTCGATCGCTTCGAAGTCTGCCTTAGTGCACACTCCATCCAGATCTATTGTCACTCCTTTTAGCCTCCCTATTGGTAGAAATATGTGTTGGCTTGCTAACTTTATTTGGACTAGTGAGTATCCTAAGGTAGGTTCTCCAATGCATTGCCATGTCTTTTTGGGTAGTACATTCACTTCAGATCCCAGATCTAATATCACATCGCCCATGTTAAAATATCTGATGTTAGCATTCAATCTAAACTCTCAATTGGTTCTTCTTCTGGCATGGAGGTGATTGACTATCCTATATTATATATTTCCCTTAGATTTTGTGGTACATCTGTCTAATAGATTATATATTACTATAATAGATGATGGATCCTTAAATAATTGAATACAAGATTACAGGAAAGTTTTAATACAACTTACTTGGTTTCCTGGGTGGACTTCACTAGTATGGTCCAATGTTGTTGGTATTTCATATGTTGGGACTTCTTGGGTATGTTGGGCGGAAGATGTAGATGCAACATTCTTCTTAATAAATTCTTGTATGGTCTCCTTAAAGTTCCCCTTCTCCTTTTTTGCATCAAATCTCTTGGGTGGCTCAGTGTTCTTCTTAATCCACTGGTGTTGTACTGGTTCATGTTTAGCCGCATCATCACATTTTTTAGCACCTCCGTGCATCACTATTTTTATTTTCATGCCATCTTCTCTAGCTTCTATAGAGATCCATTTTACGTTCTGATTTTTCTTATTTTTTTTCTCCTATATCTTCCCCAACAGTGTTGTGCAATCCTCTATGTCGTGATCTGCTGCGCGACAATAAATGCATGTCACAGGTGGTAAAGGGAATTCTCTTGCATAGTGCCTTGGATGTTGGCAATTATGGCACACTACTAGACCTCTTCCATGTCCAAATCCTCCTTTGTACCCAACACGATATCTATGTGGTGTATTGTATTGAGGTACCTGATTATACTCTGCAGGGTTATATTGCAGCTTCAAAATGTTATACTAGGGTTGCGCATTGTTATACTGTTGTGGCACAGTATTATACTGCGGTGGTTCCTGATTAAATTGAGGTGCATATTTCCCTGTCATCATTTCGGCTTGCATCCTATATGTTTCTGACATCCTTTCCCTCATCAGATCCATGGTTCTGCAGTCTTTGTCATCGTTCCCTACTGATTTGCAAAAAGTGCAGTATGCATTCTTTGGTATTGTCTAGTATTTATGCATCATAGGACATTGATATGGATCATGCCCATGCATCTTGAAAATTTCACACTAGGGTCCTCCTGTCGATAATGGGCTTGGCATCCCTGTTTCCATATACTGCGCGAATGTTGGACATTTGTTCTTATGGTGTCCTTTTATTCTACATGTGGTACGCCAAACAACTTCATGTTTGTCCTTTCCTTTATTCTGATTAAGTTGTGGTATTGATTCTCCTCCATTTGTAAGGCTTCTTGCAGAGTCCCTGCTTGAGATTGGAATTTTTGTTGTCTGAGTGGGAATTTCAAGTGCGGTAACAAATAATTCACAAACAGATGCCTATGTTGCATGTTAGTCATGGCATACCTCAATTTCCCTTTCAGACGTTTAAATCGATGGTCAATTTTTCAGACATATTTTCTTGGTTTATGTCGTATTTATATCATCTTCTTCATGTATTGATCCTTGGAGATCGGCTTCTGGAACTCCTTAATCAATAATTTATTAATGCCTGTGAGTTTCTTTCTCATCCTAGTTGCATTGTTTACATATAGACTCATGTACCAGTCTAGCACGCAATCTCTTAGTGTGATAGCTAGTTGCGCAAGTTTAGTGTCTTCATCAGTGGTCTATTTTTCTTCCCAGATCTTTGCACAAATAAACAAGTGTTTCTCAGGGTCTTCTACTGCCTCTCCTCAGAATTTTGGTAACCGAATGGTGGGATCATGTCCTGTCATCTGGAATGCTAAACTTCTACCTCCATGTGGTGTAGATACTTGACTAATGCTTCTTGAATTGGCTCCCCCAGATGTTTTTCCTTGTGTACATGTACCTCATGTTGTCTTCCTTCTCCCAAAATTCAGTTGTCTAAATGGTGGTGTTATTTTTGGTGTGTTGGTCACACATGGGTTTATGGGTTCCACCTTGACATTAATATGGGTTCCGATTCGTACTTAATTTGACATGCCTTCCACAGATCTTACATTATTTTAAAAGTTTTTCAACAAATCCAACATTGTTTTAATAGTTCTTCAACAGATCTCATCCACTCAATCATATGTTGTTCCAACCAAAAACAGAACCATTTGTTGGCTTCTTATCTTAGTTATACCTTTAACATGATTGACCCAGGTTCAAGTCTACTGGGGGGCCAACAAAGCCTCTAAAACTACCATCCCTCTTGGTAAACTAGAAGGCAACGCAGTACATAGAGTGCACTGCGTCGTCTCACCCAATATAAATCTATGGGTGGTTGCAACGCTTAGGTGCTTGCAACTTGGGAAAGAGTGGGGATATGGAATTGTACTATGTGATCTTCAATCAATTACTATATCATCCATCCATCTTAGATATTCTGTCATTCTTTATTCATGCATGTAAGTCAACAAATATAACTACTTCATCAAGACATTCATCTAATATATAACCATTGAAAGTAAAGCAATAAACAATAAGAATTCCACATAACACATGATTTACTGTGGTTCACCCCCTCTTGAGTTACGTCCACAAAGATTTGTCGCTTAGACTCTTTTATTATGGTTTTGTCTTATATGGTGCTGCGCGCACTACAATTTCATTAATACAATAAAAAAAAAATTCCTCGACCTTTACAAGGCTGACTAGATCACACCAAGCTCCTCAACCTATGATCTAACCCTTAAGGTCTAGTTACTTTGCTCTCCCATAGTTTAACAACTTACAAAAATGTATCAAATTATAGTAGTGTTACAAACCTGTTACTCTATGTCACGTGAGTAACACACAATCATCCGACCCCCCTAGACCTCCTAGGTGTCTATTTATATCTATTTTTGGCTAATCAGTCGTTACCTTCTCTTACCAAAACCCTAACCTAGTTAGGTCTTATTGCATGCTGGCCTTGCATACTTTTCTCCTCTACATGCATGTTTTCCTTTCATCCATTGCTTTTCTTGCCAGCTGCCTTTCTTTCCCAGATTCTTGCATTTGTGCCTTACATGCCTTTCTATTAGATGTCTTTCCTCCACATCGTGCCCTTTCCCCAAATCAGTCTTGTTCCCAACAATATTTTCATAATCATATTCTGAATCAGGGTTCAACTCCTTGTCTTTGATCTCGACCACCAATGAATATTTTGAGTGGCATTCATCGATGTTGTGCCATGGGCTCTTTTGGAAATCACACCATTTTCTAGTGTTCTTCTTCATCTTCCCGTGACCCTTCTTTTACTGTGGCTTGGATTGGTTTTCAGGAGGTTGTTTGTTATAGTCATCTTTATCATTATTTGGTTGTTGCAAATTTGCAGACCCGAAATCCCACTTGCTTTGGTGCTTAAATTTTTTCTCGAATTTAACAACATATCGATACACAACACCAAGTGATGAGATATCCAAAAAATACATTTCAGTTTGGATGTATTTGTGTAGATCCTCATGGTATTTCAGAACCAAATGTCACTATGAGTCATTGATACCCAGCTTGGTGTGAAACGTATGAAATATATTGTTGAAATCCAACACTGCTTGGCCCCTCTCTTGACGCAGCATGGTCCATCTCATGTACTGGTCCTCATAGTTGCCAATAGGGTAATATTGTTCCTTATCGTGTCCACAAAAAATTCCCAGGTGGGATTGGCTCGATATATTCCAGACTCCTCTGTGGAACTTTTCTCCCAGTAAGTTTCCCACCAATGGTTGACATGGGGGAGAGATTTAAGGAGTGGGAAGATGATGTTTTCCCTGTCGGAAAAATGGTGAACATAGAAATAACCTTCTATCAGATTTAGCCATTTATCTAGGGAGACTGCATCTATCTGACCTTGAAATAAGGGAATATCAAAATTAACCTATACCTTGAAAGGAGAGGGGCCTCCAAAGTGGTCGCTTAATGAAGAAGCGCATGTTGTTATTGGCAGGTGTTGAAGGATGTGGGAAAAATTATCCATCATTTCATCCCTCTGTTGCAAGAGATATTGCTCAAGAAACATATTGATAGAATCGTCTTCTCCGCCATTTTTCTTTTCTTCCACCATGGAGGGTTTCTTGGGTGTGCGAGAGCAATTGTCTTCAAGAGAGATAAGATCGAGACCCACCTTTCTATACTCATACCTTATCGGGTACATGCACTGAAAAAAATGATCATGAGCATCCTGATCTGATACCACTGATCTGGATTATTTTTTAGAATGAAATGAAAGTAGAGATACTACAATGAACTACTCATAAATATTGCCAGAAACAAAGAAATACAGTAATACACAATTACTGATCTGGATTATTTTTTAGAATGAAATGAAAGAAGAGATACTACAATGAACTACTCATAAATATTTCCAAAGATAGAGAAAAATAGTAATACACAATTTCTATTAATGTGTGAAATGTACAGAACTATAGAAATACAGAGTGAAAGACTCGCTAGAATGGTGGCAGCTTATCTCTAAGAAGAGATGTGAAGGCTACTCACATTCGCAAGAATATTATTGATCCATATTTTATGAGCAGAACAAAATGAATATAGTTTATTAATAGGTTCTCAACACAACATAATAGAGATACATTAAAGCTGATTTTCTATTCAATAACGAAATAAGCTGAATCTGTAAAATGCAGTGGAAACAAGCTTGTTGGAATTGTGGCGTTCGTGAGAAGAATATTACAATGAGGCTCTAAAGTCCTTTTTACAATAAACAAGAATTCCCAAAACCCTAGACATCCAAAAACCTAACCCTAGGAGATGAAGCACCAAGAGTCATGTGGGCCTCGTTTGGGTAAGTTAGTACATCAACTTCCCGGGGTCGTAACTTTCGCATACGATCTTCGTTTTAGGCGTGTGATACCTCATTGGAAAGGTATCATTGAGGATATTCATTTTGGAGGATAAATGATTCCTTTGGATATCATTGAGAATATATATCCCAAAAACCCTTCATTTAGTTCCTCAAAATGGCCCCGAAAGTTAAAACTGCTAAAAATAGAAAATTGCCAAAATTGTTAGAAAACTGTTTTGAGCCAGTTGGAAAAAGGTGGGTGGATGCATATATCCATTTGGATCAATGATACCTCCTTAGGAAGAAATGGTATCCATTGTGTTTAGGTTCCCCATCATATGCAAACATTTCTATTGAATTTGGCCTTGGGTGAGCCACTTGCCTTGGTGCAGGAGCTGCCCTGCTTTGACAACTCGATAAAGATGGATACTTTGTTGTTGAGTGCCCTTGATATGTGTTTCCACAATTTGATCATTGGATTCTTGTTGTATGCAATCAGGGTTGATCTCTATTGGTTTCAGTTGTTTTGCTACTTCTGAGGTGTCCAATAATGGTGGGAAATTAGGGTGAAGGAGATCCACGTTGAACACTTGGTGCAGGCCAAGGAAAAGAGGAAAGTTGAGTTCAAAATAATTATCTCCCATGGCCTTGGTGATAGTGTAGGGCCCATAATGGATTGGGTGAAGCTTCTGATGGGGTCCTGTAAGGCGTTCTTTCTGCAAGTGGAACCAAACTTTGTCGCCCAACTGAAACTTATGTGGCACCCAATGTTGATCATGGCATTGTTTGTAATTGTCATTGGACTTCTGTAGGATATCTTGAACCTATTGGTGGATGTGTTGGATATGCTCAATGAAATGAGTGGCTTTGTTATCTTCAGTTGGAGTAGGAGATGAGTCGGTCAAGGTGACTTCAAGGGGAAGTGCAACATCTATGGGACCCAATGGTTGGAATCCCAACCCCACCTGAAAGGGGATGTGGCTGGTTGAGCTATGCAGGGATCAATTGTAGCTATGTTGGACATAGGGAAGGCTCTCATACCATGTGTGAGGTTTCTTTGAATTATACATGCGAAGGATATGCACAATCATTTGATTTAAAACCTCGGTTTGGCCATCTATTTGGGGGTGGAAGGCCATGGATTTGGTGAGCTTGGTGTACAGTAGTGACCAGAGTCTCAACCAGAATGTGCTGAGAAATCGACTATCTCAATCTGAGACAATGGTTTTTGGGATTCCAAAATGTACCCAGACTCGTTCAAATAAGAGCTTGGCAGTGGCCTCTGCTGTGATGTTCTTCCTGCAGGAAACCATAATCGCCATCTTAGAAAAGTGATCAAGAACCACAAAAACACATTCATTTCCCCACTTGGTGGATGGGAGGCTCGAAATGTAGTCCATTGAGATGGATTCCCATAGCCTGTTAGGAGTAGGAAGAGGGGTGTACAGGCCCTGTTTCTTAGTGGTCGGTTTGGCAATAGTGCAGGCACTGTAGGACCTGATATACTTGTTGACCTCCTATCAAAGTTTTGGCCAGTAGAAATTTTTCTGTAGCATCACCACTATCTTTTCGACACCGAAGTGTCCTGCCACCCTATTGTAGTGGGATTCCTAGATCAACTTCGCTCTCTCACTTGATGGAACACAGATATGGCCCAGACGACACAACAACCCATCATGAAGATGGAAATTATCGACAACTGTGTTTGCACCCAACATTTAGTAGGTGGTGGTGAAGTCAGGGTCTGTCTCATAGAGTTGGGGCCATCCAGATGTCTCATGGCCACAAGATTCTAGCATCGTAGTGAGTGTCACGACTGGTTGTCTGTTGAGGAAATCAACGAAGCAATTGGTGCTTCTTGTTTTATACTTGATGTTGAGGTGGAATTGCTGCAAGTATGTGGACCACTTTTGATGGCAGTCATTCTACAATTTTCCCCGTGTCTGCATGAACTGTTGTGGCTTATGATCAGTGTGGATGACTGTCTCCTTCCCAAGAATGTAATGTCTCCATTGGTGGTAGGATTGCAGAATGGAGTACATTCTTTTTCGTAAGTAGGGTACTTATAGATAGTATCTGACAATGTCTCACTATGATAGGCCACAAGGTGGCCGTGCTGAGTGAGAACAACACCCATAGCATAGTCTGAAACATCAGACTCGATCTCAAAGGGATGTTACAAGTCTGGTACTGAAAGTATTGGGGATGAGCACAAGCGCTGCTTCAAATCATCGAACGCTTGTTGTTGGGACTAGAACAACTCAAATTTCACCTTACCACCACCCTTGTTTATTTGGCTGAGGTCCCATGCAATATGGGAGAATCCCAACATGAACCTACGGTAGAAATTGGCAAGGCCCAAGAAGTTTCGAAGCTCAGTGAGTGTTATTGGGGTTGGCTAGTCATAGATGAATTGGATCTTGGATAGATCCACATGTACGCCATGATGATCAATGATGTAGCCCAGGTAATGGACCCTATCCTATTGGATCATGTTGTTATTGATGCCAATGGTTTGATTGATTGATGTCAACTGATTGATTGATGTCAAAGGATTGATTGATTGATTATTTATGTAATATAATATGTATTGTCCTTGATGAGAATGCATAGATGAAGATGGATCAATGAGTTGTCATTGATACATGATGAAGATGGATCGATGTGGTTCCATTGGTATATGATTCATTGTTGGAAAAATGTATAGATGACTCATTATTGTCTTATCATGATTGATAAGGTGCACAAATGGATGAACTCCAAAGTGGTCCCCTTATGGTGAATGCCCTCACGAGAAGACACTTTGCGGATTGAGTTATCCTAGAAGAATGGTTGGAGGACCCATGCTCTCATTATTGTCTTATCATGATTGATAAGGTGTACAAATGGATGAACTCCAAAGTGGTCCCCTTATGGTGAAAGCCCTC
>ML787203.1:231940-261861 GCA_009831015.1 Picea engelmannii
TAATAATTTTAATGGAGAAATTAGAAGTGGACCCAACCCTAAAATAAGGAAAGTGGGGCCAAGTGACCTAGAAGATGTTTTTAAGGAAGCTACTTGGAGAGTATAAATAAGAGGCAAGGCTCTCCCATTTGAATCACACTTGATCATATTGAATATATATAGGTGTATGAGGTATACAAATGATATCTAAGCTAGAATTCTGAGGAAAGTGAAGAAAAGAAGGCCGAAATGCAAGGAAGGATAAATTCTTTTGATGGTGCTTTCTAAGTTTTGGGAAAAAGAGCCCCACACTCATTCACCCCCCCTCTAAGTGTGGTAGGTGTGTCCAACATATCCATGTCGAAGGAGCATTTTTCCAAGTTGGCATATATCTTGTGTTTCCGCAAGGTGTGCAGAACCTGTTGAATATGATGCAAGTGTTCGGCCCAAGTCTTGTTGTAAATTAGAATGTCATCCAGATAAACCACTACAAAAGTATTGGTGAATGGTAATAGGATATCGTCCATCATCCTCATGAAATTTTTTGGATAATTTGTCAAACCAAAGGGCATGACTAACCATTCAAAAAGGCCTTCCTTTGATTTGAAGGTAGTCTTCCATACATTTGTCTGTTCTATCGGGACCTAGTGGTAGCCAGACTTCAGATCAATATTACTGAAGTGTTTGGCCCCCGTGAGTTGATTAAGGAGGCCATCGATTTGGGGAATCGGGTACTAGTTTCTGACTATGATTTTATTCAGAGCCCGGTAATCAATACAGAGTCGACAGGTTCCATCTTTCTTTTGTACCAACATGATTGGGCTCCCGCAATGTGATGAGATGGGACGGATGTGCCCCTTGTGGAGCAGTTCTTGGATCTGTCACTTGATATCCTCATTCTCTAACAAAGAGTGGTGATAGACTGGCCCATTGGGAAGTGGTGTGTCGGGGGTTAGATCGATGGGGTGCTTTACCTGGCAGTGCATAGGTACCCCTGTAGGTGAGGAGAAGATATCTGAGTATTCTTCCATGACCTTATCTACTTACTTCTGCTATGTGGAGAGGTCGACCGCAGAGACCCTGGATGTGGTTGTGATATTTCGCTTATTCCGAGAGAGAATCACAAAGAAGACAAACTTCCCTGTCTGAGAGATGACCTTCTTGCATTGCTTAGCAAAGATCGAGGAAATAACACTAGGTGGGACTACCTCGGGTATCCTGTACAATTTTATGTTCAAAGTAATAATAACACTACAAGGCCTAGACTCATATACAACATGACGTTTCCATAAATAAGGTTGTCCCAAAAGAACATCACAAACTTCAAGAGGAGAAACATCAAATAATACCTCATCTTTGAAGGGTTTGATGCCATACGACAGTCGGTATTGTTTTATGACACGGACATCGCTTCATTGGCGGAGCCATCCAATGGTGTACGGTTGTGGGTGCAGCGTGGTTGCCAGGGCTAACCGCTTAATGACCTCTACTAAGATGAGTTTCTTCTAGTTACCGCTATCAATGATGAAGTGCAGCGAGGTTCCTTTTACCCACATCTGTGAATGGAAGAGGCACTCTCCTTCTTCTGGCTCGTCTAGTTCACCAAGCTAGAGCTTGGTGGTAGCAACGGTGGCACTGGGTTCCACGTCAATGATACATCTTCCTCTTTCTAGTTCTGGCTCAGAGTTAGAATCTGCATCTAATTCATAGGGTTTCACTTCTACCACCAGTGACTTCTTTGAGCAACATTCAACAATGTTATGCCAAGGGCTCTTATGGAAGTCGCACCACTTCTTGGTATCTTTCTTTGTTTTTCTGGTGTCCTTCTTTTCCTATGGCTTAGAATGGTTGTCCTGATACTGTCCATATTTTCTCTGTCCTTTGTTCTGTGGGTTGGGGCTGCCCTTTCCTGGCTTTTTTTTTTAGGGGTTCCCAGTCCCAAATTGTCACGTCTTTTGTTTTAGCTTCTGCTCAATTTTGACATCATATTGATAGGTCGCACCCAAGGATGAGATATCCAGAAATTCCATTTTAGTTTAGATGTATCTATGCAGAGCACCATGATACTTGAGCACCAGATGTCACTTTGAATCTTTGATACCCAGCTTGGTGTGCAAGGTATCGAAGGTATTTGTGAAATTTGACACTGCTTGGTCTCTTTCTTGCCACAGTGTGGTCTATTTGGTATACAGGTCATCATAACTTTCGACAGGGTAGTATTGTTCCTTAATAGAATCCCTAAAATATTCCCAGGTGGTCATGACTGAAAATAATGAGGTTTCCTCTGTTTCCTTTTGCTCACAGAAATTTTCCCACCAATATTTGACAAGGGGAATTGATTTGAGGAGCACAAAAGTAATCTTTTCTCTATTCGAAAAGTTATGGACAGAAAAATACCCTTCTAGTAGATTCAACCACTTGTCTACAACATCTGTGTCTATCTAACCTTCAAATATAGGAATATAAAATTTTATTTGTACCTTGAAGGGGGTGGTGCTTCCGTTCGAAGAAGATGCGTCACCTGTTGGTAGCCGCCGGGGGATTTGCACGAAACTATCCATCATCTCATTCCTCTGTTGCGTGAGAGATTCCTCAATCAAAAGTTTGAAAGGATATTTTGTCTCATCATGTTTATTTTCTCCTACCATGCGAGGTCGCTTGGGAGTGAGAGATCTTATTTCCTCAAGAGAAACAAGGTCGAGACCCAACTCTTTGTACTCCGACCTTGTTGGGGACATGCATTAAGATGACAAGGAGCATACTACTCTAATACCACTAATCCAGATTTTATGAGAAGAACGGAATGAATACAAATTATTAATAGGTTCTTAACAAAAAATAACAGAGATACAGTAAAACTAGTTTTCTATTCAATAATGAAATATGCTGAAACTGTAAAATGTAGAAGAAACAAGCTTGCTGGAATGGTGGTAGCTTATCTCTGAGAAGAGATGGGATGGTTGTGCTTATTTGCAATAAGAAGATTACAATGAGGCTCTGAAGGAATTAAAATAAACAAGAATTCCAAAAAACCTAAACATCCAAAAACCTAACCCTAGGAGTTGAAGTGTCAAAAGTCATGTGGGCCCCGTTTGGGTAAGTTAGTACATCAACTTCCCGGGGTTGTAACGTTTGCATATGATCTCCGTTCCAGGCGTGTGATAACCCATTGGAAAGGTAGATTTGAGGAGATTCATTTTTTTGGCTCATTCATTCCTTCAACAATCATTGAGAATCTCGATCCTGAAAAACCTTCATTTAGGCCCTCAAAATGGCCCCGAAAGTTAAAACTGCTAAAAATAGTAAATTGCCAAAATTGTCAGAAAATTGTTTTGAGACAGTTGGAAAAGGTGGGTGGCCACCGATATCCATTTGGATCAATTATTGTTACAATGAGGCTCCAAAGGCATTTTTAACATAAGTAAAATCCAAAACCCTAACCCCAGAAGATGAAAATCCAAAAGGTTTGCAAGCCCTGATGGGGGTAGTTAATATGTCAATTTCCTGGGGGTGTAAATTTTGTATACAATTTATGTTTGGGGTGCTCAATACACCATTGGAAAGGTCTAACCGAGAAGAACGATTTTCAACTGGCACAGGTATGTTTCCTCGAGAGTCACCTAGGCTCCAAATCCTGAAAAAATGTCATTTAGGGCCTCAAAATGACCCCAGAAGTTTGGAACCTGAAAAATTGCCGAAAGATTGCCAAGATGGAAAACTATTTTTCGATCTCGTGGAATAGGTGGGTGGCCACCAACATCCACCTGGATTAGTAGAGAATAATAATCTAGGAGCGTTGAATATATAATCCCACCATATCAAGTATTTCCGCATTGAGGGGTTGCTTGAGCCCCAAAGAGAGTTTTGAACACATTCCCCATCCCCATCTTCCACCAAATGAATTATTATCATCCCCATTTCAATGAATCAATAAAACACAATGTAAAAAGACAACCAATTCATTTCATAACAAGCGATTGAATTAGAATTCACTCACCATGATCCCAAATGAAAGCTCGGTAGTGTCCAAAATGGAAATGGACGCCAGTTCCAAATCGCAAGGTATTGACACTTGATTAAGTGTGAGAGTACTTTTTTTTCAATGTTGTATCTATCAATGAATCATGGTATAATGAAACCGATTGTCTTGGACACCCACCTTATCTTCCCTTACAAAACCCTCTTCTTCGTTTGATCAATTCCTCTGTTTTGAATACATGTGCGGGAGTACTCACTGGAGGTGCGAGTATCCATTCCCTCCTTTTAAATTCTAAAATTTAAATCCACTAACTTTGATTAAATTCCAACATCCATGGTATAAGCCAAATTTCCCCCATAAGTGGGACATGATAATAGAGTCATGGGTTAAGAATGTTTGCACGAGGGAGGCTATAGAAAAAATGGAGTGGAGTCACCAAAAATTATAGTAACCAAAACATATGCATAGGTGGATAGCATTAGTATGACCATAATTTATGGATTTCTATCAAGCATCCATGAAAAACTCTTAAAAACCATGGTAAGTGAAAATTCATGGGGGCATGGTACAAGTTAACTCGATTACATGTACACTACATCTAGGGGCATGCAGAGAATTCAACCATCCTCTTTGTTTCTTGTAATCAAGAAAATTCAATCATGGCCTTTGGTTTTTATTGTTGTTTTTTCAGTAGACAAGGTTTAAGCATGAAGTTCATTCCATTTTGGCATTTTACTTAAACCATAACCAATTATGATGCAACAACCAAGATCACAAGAAGAAACACCATGCACAAGTAAACAAGAAGTATCCTGGGAAACCCTTCTCAACAAGGGAAGAAAACACAGCCAAATCCTTTGTTATATTCTTCAAGAGAAACAACTTCACCACCAAGAAAACCTAGCACACAAGAGGGTGCTTTCAAACCTTAGAAGACTAGCGCCCAAGAGAGGTGCACACTTTTCCCAAGAAGATGTACTTGCTGAAATTCCCAAACTCACACAAAAGATATAATTCTTCAATGGGGAATTTACCTTTACTTATATTAGAATTGACTTGTCAAAGAAAGTGTCTATTGGCACAACATGGCCGACCTCTCTATCTCACATTATAATTAATATTAACCAGATTAATTATCTTTGACTTTAATAATAAAATACCTTAAGGTGGGGCCAAACTGTACCCTTTACATTACAATTAGGGTTACATGAATGTCTGACTCTTGAAAAATATAGCAAGGGATCTCATACAACCACTAGTGCTTAGCCACTAGGGGCACATCCATCAGGATGTCCATATCTCTATATCAATGCGTCTCACAGGAGAACCACACTCACTAGTGCTCAACCACTGGGATCACGTTCACCTGTGCTCGTCCATAGGCATGTCCACTCAACATATCTTTTTTCCCACTACATTACATAGGAAATTCATCTGTATGTCATCATCTCAACTCTCTACTCAGAGGAGGCTAATACATCGTCTTCATCTCTGTCTCATGATGATGCACCTAGCTCTATGGGAATTCACATGTTCACCTTGTCCTCAACCACAGGCACGTCCAACTCAACATATCTCCTTTCTACCTGCGTTACATAGGAGAATCATCTGGATTTATTCTCAACTCTATGTAAGGAGGGGGGCATCTCTACGTTCCAACTCTGTCTCATATAGGAACCACACACCCATCTCAAGGGATTTCTCCTAGGTCAACTCAATCAGTCAATGTCCTAGAGGATGTCTCACATAGATGTAATCATCAACACTCTCTCCCAGCTAGGGAGGCATTCTCTAATACGCCAAGTCTCACATAGAATTACTTTAAACTTTTTCTTGGTTGTAGTTATCAACACTCCCTCTCAACTAGAGAGATATCCTTCTCCAAGTTAATTCGGTTAAGATGTCTACAATATGCTCTTGTGTAGGAAGGTACAACATGTGTATTTTTTTCCTCTACATTATGTCTCTGATATAATAATATTTTATCTCAACGTGTTTCGATCTATCATGAAACACCGGGTTCTCAAGGTGCTTTACACACAACTATGGTTATCATCATAGAATACATCTCATGATCACGTAAATCTGTCAGAATCTTGTGAAGCCACATTGCTTCGCACACTCAATGCTATATACTTTGTTTTTTTGGTACTCAAGGCCACAAAGATTTGTTTCCTCCTGCACCAGGAAACCATGGAAACCTTCACGGTAAAACAACAACCATATGTGCTCTTCCGGTCCACTGTACTCTCTTCTCAATCTGCATTGGAATATCCCTACCAACTCAAGTTCCCACTCGAGACATATCTCAATCCATATCCAAATTTTCCTCATGTATATATCTCAATACATGCTTTACTTCTATCTAGTGGGTCTGTCTCGACTGACGCATGGATTGACTAGGCACATTCGTTGTATGGCATATATCAGGTCTGGTGTCTAACCAAATACATCAATCATTCAATCAATTGTTGGTACATGTGTGGATCAATCACATCTGAATCATCTTCACTTATTATTTTGTAAAATCCATCATTGTCGGTGTAGACATGGATTTGTATTATGTCATATTGAACTTTTTTAATATTCATTGTATATTTTCCTTGACTTAGGAAAATCTCATCATTCCTCTGCTATACTTCTTACCCCAAGAAGTGGTGCATCAAAACTAGATTCTTCATCTCGAAATCAAAGGTTGAGGCTTTCCTGTATCCAACAACATGACTTCTTGAATAAGTCATCAAAGTCAGGCTCTCATCACCAACAATGTAATAGTATAGGTTTGGATTAGTAACACTTTTGTTGAAACCCAAAATTCTCAAGAATCCATCTATTTGATGTAGTTTCCAACTCACTGATGGTGGTACAGATGAAAGTGCATCTATCTACTGGATCAATATGTCTCATCATGGTTCACTCCCTTTGCTTGTGAGAATATTTTGGCCATAGTTTTGTATTTCTCGATACTTCCATCAATTGTATAGATCCATTAAGAAGTGATCATAGAGTTTTCTTTCTGGTCTCAGAACGATGTCTCATACTGGTATTCTTCTGTTTATGGAATTTTTCCATACTTTTTCACCTATTACTTATCCATGAAAATGAGTCTCAAAGTCAAAAGAGTGGCTCATGGATGAATTTTAACTTTGAAAAAATCTTTTTACTTCTCAAGATGTCCCTTGAGGGACTTGTATGTTTCTCTACCTTCTTGCCGAGTTTTGTTGACCCCAGGTAGGCCTTTTATGCCCTGCTATAATATCTCTGGTCATATCAACTCGAGTAGTTGATTTTTCTAAAATAGTGTCTGTCTTCCTTTGAAATTCTAAAAGGGAAGAAGGTATTATCTCTTCCTTCTTTTAATTTTGTTTTGACTCCCTCTGAGTCAAGTAACTCTCTCTGGAGTCTAAAGGATGGAAGTCTTCTTTTATTTCTTTTCTAGATATTTTATGTCTACTTGACCAGCATAATAATCAATCAATAAGTTTTGGACTCCCATACCAAGGATAATGATCCAAGTCTTGAGGGCTCCCACACTGGGGAAAATACCCTTCACTTATTAAGAATGCAATAAATTATAAAAATTAGAGATCAAATGATTTACCTAGGTTTGTAGTCATGTTTAGTTATGTGTTTGTTTTATAGGAAGTACTTATCCTCTATATTGTCTTCATTCTTTTGAGGTGGGTCTGGATCAATGTCAACGGTGGAAGCATATGGTCTTCCCTTCTTCCTGGTTGGACAATTTTTTGCATAGTGTCCATATTTGTCACATCTGAATCATTAAATTTTTCAAACATCTCTCCTCTGATTATGACCTGAGTTTAATGAAGACTTCTCATCTCTGAATGTTTGTCTGAAGTTTCTTTTGAATCTTCCTCCTTTCTTTGTATGAAATGCAAGAGCATAATTTTGATCAGGGGAGTCTTCCACTCCTCTATTTCTAAGTCTAAGTTCTTATTGAGTACATTCTATCCACAGATGATCAAAGGTTGGTAGAATTTACATTCCACTGATACTTTGAAGAAAGGGCTCTCAATGCTTTGGAATATTGTTGAGAGTGGATAAAAAAAGTTCTCTATTCAACATGATTTCTCCAATGGCTTCTAGCTATTCTTTAATCTTTGCATCTTTGTAAAGAAGGTAGAAACTATATCACCTTTCGTCATCTTGGTACTTTGAATTTGGATCTTCAAGGTAAGAGATCTGAGCATGTTGTCACTTTCAAACATTTCTTTTAATGCTTCATACATTTCATAAGTTGTCTTCAGGTTGGAAATACGAGGTAAGAGATGATCTCTTACTGAGTAGATGATTATTTTTCTTCCCTTGACATATTCTTCCTTTATTATATTTCTCTCTTCATCGGTAGTTGTATCTTCATACATTTCATAAGTTGTCTTCAGGTTGGAAATACGAGGTAAGAGATGATCTCTTACTGAGTAGATGATTATTTTTCTTCCCTTGACATCTTCTTCCTTTATTATATTTCTCTCTTCATCGGTAGTTGTATCTAGTAAGGTTTTTGTTACAACATCCAAAAGTTCATCTTCTTCAAGAGTGATTTGAAGCCTTGACTTCCATGAGCTGAAGTTGCTTATTCCAACAAGCCTATCTTCTACTAAAGTTTTGTTCTTCATTTGTTAAGATTTATTCTCAAACTCTTACCAACTGGACTTAGAAAACCTAATGGTTAGGTTGGAATAGTAACCTTAAGTTGTGTTGGGCTTATGACTTCCACCAATCAAATTTGAGAGTATCAGAGGAATGCTTGTTGAGCTTAAATGCTTCTTCAAGAAGTTGCAGAAACCGTAAGATCAGGATTCTGCAGAAAATTTCAGCACCCTAGAAACCCTAGGGCTAAAAATTCAAAATGTTTGTAAATTCACTTTGAATGTCTCTATAGATGCATTGAGGAAGTCAGTACAACTTGATCCAATTTTTGGCTCCAACGTCCACTTGTAAAGGGATGAAAAGGAAAATCAAATGAGGGTCATATGGATTTCTACAGAAACCCTAGATTCTATACAAAACTACAGAAGGAGGAAGGTTTAGCTTTTTGAATGCTTTTGAAGGTGTTCTTAAAGACCTATTCTCTAATTCCATGTTGATTTTTCAATAGACAAGGTTTAAGCATGAATTTCATTCCATTTTAGCATTTTACTTAAACCATAACCAATTATGTTTCAACAACCAAGATCACAAGAAGAAACACCATGCACAAGTACACAAGAAGTATCCCGGGAAACCCTTCTCAAGAAGGGAAGAAAACCCAACCAAATCCTTTGTTGTATTATTCAAGAGAAATAACTTCACCACCAAGAAAACCTAGCACACAATAGGGTGCTTGCAAACCTTAGAATACTAGCACCCAAGAGAGGTGCACACTTTTCCCAATAAGATGTACTTGTTGAAATTTCCAAACTCACACAAAAGATATAATTCCTCAATGGGGAATTTACCTTTACTTATATTAGACTTGACCTGTCAACATAAGTGTCTATTGGCACAACCTGGCCAACCTCTCTATCTCACAATATAATTAATATTAACCATATTAATTATATTTTACATTAATAACCAAATACCTTAAGGTGGGTTCGACCTGTAGCCTTTACATTACAATTAGGGTTACAGGCAGATCTGACTCTTGAAAAATATAGCAAGGGATATCATACACCCACTAGTGCTTAGCCACTAGGGGCACATCCATAGGGATTTCCATATCTCTATCTCACTACGTCTCACAGGAGAACCACACTCACTAGTGCTCAACCACTAGGATCACGCTCACTTGTGCTCATCCACAGGCACATCCACTCAACAGATCTTATTTCCCATTGCATTACACATGAGAGTCATATGGAGTTCATCAAAACAACTCTCTCCTCAGAGGAGACTAATACATCATCTTCATCTATGTATCATGACGATGCACCCAACTCTATGGGAATTCACACGTTCACCTTGTGCTTAGCCATAGGCATGTCCAACTCAGTAGATCTCCTTTCTACCATCGTTACACATGAGAATCATATAGAGTTTTTCTAAACTCTCTATAAGGAGGAGGCCATCTCTACATTCCAGCTCAGTCTCATATGGGAACCACACACCCATCTTAGGGATTTCTCTTAGGTCAACTCAATTAGTCAGTGTCCTAGAGGATATCTCACACAACTGTAATCTTCAACACTTATCATCGACATAAGAATACTTTAAATTTGGTTGTCTCTCGCATAGTAAAGATATCGATTGTCAGGCTTATTATAGCATCATGTGTGTATATTTATATTTACAGAGCTCACAACTAAGGCAGGGCATTAAATATGTTAGAGGAAGTTGTTATGTCAATGATGAGTATTCTAGTGTGGTTAATAGCACCATTCAATGTAAGTGCGAAAATCGCTAGTTACAAAAGAAATCCATATCATTCCTCTTATATTTGTGGGGATTATGGCTTATGAGTGGGCTAACTTGGGAGAAATCTTTCCTCTCGTGTTACCTTTCCGGCAGGTCTTTCGGCGGTCCCATTTTATATTTCCAGCCAACTCAGAACCCTGATCCATTTTTTGAGCATCTGGGTTGGTTTAAAATGGGGAAAACCCCCTAGGGTAAGGTTCTGAAATGCATGGAATTTGATCCATTTGAAACTCCAACTACCCCTGAAAATTTGGTCGTATTCAGGACCATTATTTTTTCTTGAAAAAAGGGTTTTGTTTTCTCCCAAGTTAGTCTACTCCTTATGGCTTATATGATGCTCGTTTGTATGACCGCACGCCTGATGGAAGTGGTACTTTTCAAGCAGATACTTTTTTTTTTCAAGGAAAGCAGGATGGAGGATTCACCTTCTCAATTCGCAACATCCATTGATGCGGGGTGCAATAAAAGGGACGTGGAGGTTCTTTTTTCCTTTCGAAAGGAAATCACATTAGATCCATATGGAGTGACATCAGATTGGTAGGTTGAGAACTCACATAATGTGTTCTCGTGGTATGGGATTACGTGCAAAAACAACTGAGTGTCTATAATATTTCTTCCTTGGGTAGGATTAGAAGGCACCATCCTCGAGGGAATTTACAATTTGAGCGAGCTTCATAGCCTTTACCTCGATGACAACAATTTGATTAGTGGCATGGTTCAACCCATTTGCAATTTGAACCGGTTGACCCATGTATATCTCGATGGAAATATGCTCACTCATGGCATACCTCAAGCTATTGGAAATTTGACTTAGTTGGATTATTTTCATCTTGGTGTGAACATGATAGTTGGTAGAATACCTAAGGATGTTTCCAATTTGAAGACGTTGAAAGAACTTGCCTTGAGTAACAACTATTTCACTGGTGGCATACCTGAAGTGATAGGCAATTTGATTTGATTGACCTACCTACATCTGGATGGAAAAAAACATCTGGATGGAATATGGAATCAGATTAACAATTTGAGTCAATTGGCCTACCTAGATCTGGATGGAAACAAATTCAGTGGTGACATAACGGAATCCATTGGAAATTTGTATCAGTTGGAATACCTAAATTTGGGAGTAAATAGGTTCATTGATGGCATATCTCAAGCAATTTTTGAATTGATTAAGTTGACCTTCCTCAATATTGGTGCAAACATGATAAGTGGGAGAATACCTCAAGGACTTTCCAATTTGAATAAGCTTGAACAACTTTACCTAGATACGAACAATTTGACAGGGGAAATTCCTAAATCCATAGAAAGGTTTTGCTCTTTGAATTTTTTTTTTTTGTTTTCTAACAATTTAAGTGGAGATATTCCACATGGCATAGGTAGGGTAAACATCCTCACCCAAATTGTTATAGTTGATACCGATATTTCTGGGACTATTCCTGAAAGTATTAATGATTTGGTGTCACTTCAAAAATTATATCTATTAACAAACTCGCTAGATGGACAAACTCCTGAAGGTATTGGCAAATGTGTTGCACTACAACAATTATCTTTTTCTAGAAACAAGTTGAATGGAAAGATACCTACATATTTAGAGAATTGCAAGGCTCTACTGAGGTTGAAGGTGTCAGAGAAATCACTTACTGAGGATATGAACATAGGATTTCTGGTCTCTATTGAAGTTCTCTTTTGGTATTATTTCACTTGGGTATTGGGTTTAACATGTTATTATCGTAAGTTTGTTTAGAATTATGGAAATATTGTGGCACCTCTCAATGCTCTCCTTAAAATGAATTATTTCACTTGGAATCTTGCAGCTGATCAGGCCTTTCAAGACTTGAAGGAAGCTATGTGCTCTAATCCAAT
The DNA here is from genome assembly GCA_009831015.1 of Picea engelmannii. Taxonomy (NCBI): domain Eukaryota; kingdom Viridiplantae; phylum Streptophyta; class Pinopsida; order Pinales; family Pinaceae; genus Picea; species Picea engelmannii. The sequence goes on from ML787203.1 coordinate 244,179, forward strand.
CTTGGCCCTTCCTAATTTCACAAATACCTTTGTCCTAGAATGTGATGCCTCCAAGAGAGGAATTGGAGTAGTCCTTATGCAAGAGGGAAAACCTTTGACCTTTACCAACAAACAACTGTCAGAATTCCATTTGAGCCAATCAATCTATGAAAAGGAAATGTTGGTTATTCTACATGTTGTGGATCTTTGGCTCCCTTATCTCTTGGGGAAACACTTCCAAATTAAGACAGATCATCAAAGCCTCAATTATTTTCTAGAGAAACGACCTTCCTTCCCAGAGAAACAAAAACATGTGACTAAGATCTTTGGATATGATTATGAGATCATTTACAAGAAAGGAAAAGAAAATGTTGTTGTTGACGCTCTTTCATGAAAATATGAAGATGAAGGGCCCATTTTCTCCCTCTCCTTCATTGTACCATATTGGCTCCAAGATGTTCGCCAGGAATAGCTACAAGATCCTAAAATTTTGCATCTAATCCAACAATTGCAAGCAAACTCTCCAGTTTCCCCAAGGTACTCTTTCCATAATGATGAGCTTCCCTACAAAGGTCATTTTTATTTAAGTAAATGGTCACAACTTAAATCCATGGTTCTTTCTGAGCTTCCTGCTACACCCACACCTGGGTACTCAAGGTTTACCAAAATCTATGACCGTCTCAAACGTTCTTTTTTCTGGGATGGTATGCAAAATACATTCGCACTTTTGTGGCAAAATGTATTTTTTTTCAATGCAACAAGGGCAAAACAATCAAAGCTCTTGGCACACTACAGCCTCTTTCAATTCCACCCACTATTTGGAGGGACATCTCTATGGATATTATTGTGGGATTACCTAAATCAAAAATAAATCAGTCATCATGGTGACCATTGATAGTCTTTCCAAGTATGCTCATTTTTGTTCTCTTCAACACCCATTTACCACATCCATTATGGCTCAAAATTTCATGGATCATGTCTTCAAGCTTCATGGCATGCCTCATTCTATTGTTTCTGATCGAGATCCCACTTTCACGAGCAATTTTTGGTAAGAATTGTTCAATCTACAATACAACCAATTACATTTCAACATTTCCTATCATCCCCATACTGATGGTCAAACTCAAGTTGTCAACAAGTGTTTGGAGAAATATTTGAGGTATTTTTCCTCTAAAAGGAAAATCAATGAGCTCAATGGTTACCATTAGCTGAATGGTGGTAGAACACTTCTTACCACACAACTACTCGCATGACTCATTTTGAAGCAGTATATGGACAAAATTCACCTTTTGTTCTCTCCTACATACCAGGTGCCTCGAAGGTCCAGGAAGTTGACCAAACGCTAACAGTCCGAGAGGTTATTTTTCGTATCCTCAAAGATAATTTGGTCATGGCTCATAATCACATGAAGAAACATGCAGATCAAGGTCACTCAGAACAATAATTTGTTGAAGGAGACCAGGTATTTCTTCAACTACAACCTTATAAGAAAACTTCACTCAAGGTCGAACATTGTAAGAAAATGGCGCCCAAATTTATGGTCCTTATACAGTTCTCAAGTGCATGGGATAGGTGGCCTATTAGTTAGCTTTACCTAGTCCTTCTAAGCTCCATCATGTTTTTCATGTCTCCTACTTAAAGAAGGTGATTGGAACTAAGTGCCAAACTCAAACCAACCTTTCCGAGTTGGATGAAGATACAACTCCAGTAGATTCCATCTGGGAACCAACTACCATTCTGCAGTAATTTCCTCATCTCCAATCTTGAGGACAAGGTTGATTTTAAGGGGGAGGGCATGTTAGGGACCTAAGCTCCTTAACCCCTCAAGTGGGTAGAATAATATATTTCCATGTAATAAAGGTCAATATTAATAAGGCCTAATAATAAGGAGGAATAAGTCAAATGTAAGAAGACCTAATAGAAGCTTCCACTTCTAGAAGGATCTTCCTCTAGATTGTTCTTTTGGATAGATAGGTTTAGTATAAATAGGAGTAGAGCGTATGAGAAGTTTTTTCTTGAATAATTATTGTAATAGATCTCTTCTCTGCTGGAGGTTTCCCCCTCAAAGAGACAAGTGAACATTGTTTCCTATCAATAAAGGAATAATTCTAGTGTCGTGGTTTCATATATTTTTTTGTTCTACTATTATCTCTGTAGTATTTCCATATTATGTTGATATCTTGGTGTTATTTTCTGCATTATCTCTTTTTTGATAATATAATAGACCTGGTACCTTACAATATTGAAGAGATATACAACTTTTATGTTATTAAGTTTCTTTGTTTCTTGATATATATTTTCTTGTTTTCAAAATAATGTAACTTTAATTTTTTTGGCAAGAAAAAGAATATTTGCAATTTTCTCACAACAATTTTTCCCAACTTCCATTTTTGTTTCTCTTTAGATAATTGCAAATATCTTGAAGTGATATACAAATTTGTTGTTATACACTTTTGTTGTGTCTATATAGATGTTTTTTTGTTTTTTAAAAGAATAAAAAAATATATTTTGACAAATACAATACACTTTGGAAGATTGTACTTTGTTATGAGGCCATTTAAATTAAATGACACATTTAATAATGGGATTACTCCCTTAATTGTGCTTCTCTTGAAACTTTTAGTCCCTAATCAAACCTTGAACTTCCATATATTCCCCATAGAGGGAATATATGGTCTTTGAGTGGGATACTAGTGTCATCATCAAGGTTTTGTGCACCAGGTATGGTTCTCAAGTCCTTAACCATGGTCCAGTGAGGAAAATAAGGATCTTATGTCCTATGTGAACCTTCTAAGTCTTATGGGCTAGGAATAAGGGCTTGAACCACCACATAAGCACTATAAATAGGATTGTCACCCTATGAGTGGGAGATGAATGCCATTAGGAGTTTTTCACTCAAGGGATGATTTGGCGGACTTTATCATGGTATGGGTAGGAATTCAAAGGACTTGGGATGCCAAATGAACCTCTTATACACTCTTAGGAGGTTTTTCAAATGAGGGGTGGGTCTTAGAGAATTTACCATTGTAGGAGAAGGAAAACGATGAAATTAGGTTCTAAATGAAGCTTCTATGCTCATGGGAAATGAACAAGGTTATAAAACCACCACAGGAGCCATCTAAATGGGATATTTGGCCCCCAAGTGAATATAGGTGCTATTATCAATTTTTATAATCATGAATCTCCTCATAAGGAAATGTAAGTATTTGATTTCGTTAGTGAAGAAATTAATTAATTTGTTAAGGTTAAAAGAATATTAAATTAAATTAATTTTATATTAATATTTAAAAATATAAAAATATTAACCAAACTCAATAAATCAAATAAACAAAATTCCATGTGTAGAAGTTGTAGGGAGCTTAGTCCCCATCTTTGATGTAATGATTGTAACATGCAACCAACCACCTTATAAAAAAAATGTCGAATTAAGAAATACATTTACATTAGCTTCATTGAAAATATAAAAACACAATTACTCTATCATGTTTTTCTTATGCCCCAAGGGGACATATAAAGGTAGACCCAATGCAAGGCATTTTTGACAATCAGTTGGTGGTCTACAAAATTTATAGTTTATTAACAGCTCGTCACCAGGAGACAAACTAGGTGTTGCATGCACAACAACAAATTTGGATGTCTTCCTTTTCATAAAGAACTCTTTGTCATTGGAGTGTTCCTTAAAGGAATAATTTGCACTAAATAATGAGGCCCTACAACTATTTATGAACCCTGCGATGTTTCCATGAGTTCATGGATGATCATTGATATATAACAAGTTTTTCATGTTAAAGTTTCTGGAATCATAACCATTCATGCACATACTATACATGGAAATGTTATGTTTGTATCTGACAATATTTAAACAATTAGACTGACTATAAACAGGACCAGGACCACAAAATGGCATAAGTGCCATTGATTGTTTGGGAGGAATGAATACATGTGAAAGGATAAACAACCCAATATTTGCAACATCTATTTTAGACTTGGAAATAATATAACTATTTCCACAAAAAGAGAATTTAGTTCCAACATTTGTAATAGGTATGGGTGATGGCCAAGTGCCATACAAAGCTCGGTTTTAACATGTTTGGTATTTACTTTGTAGATGGATAGGAAGAGGAAAGTCATCGCTACCTTCCAACAATTGAACAAACTTTGGTGTTGTTGACGAGACATAATTTTCCCGACAACAGTAAGGGGTACTCCCTGGTACATGGTCCCAACTAGACTATGTGCCACTTGGTTTAGGAGACCCACCCAAAATTTATCCTAGTTGCCATTACTATTTTTTTTGGGTTTTGTTGGTTGCAATCTAGTCTACCGATGAATATGGATGACGAATTGGTATGCAATGCAAAGATGTAGATGAATACTATGTATTGAAAAAAAACTAATCTATTGCTAATCTATCCTACCCTATCCTTGCTATGAATATACTAAGGTAACCAGTGAGTTCTAAATGAAACAAAACCCTACATAAAAGCCCCACTCATGTAGCTGAAATAAAAGGTGTAAGGTCATAAACATGTGCATACATACATATAACTAAAACAATGTAAATTATATTTCTAGATACTTAACATCTCAACAATCTGAGGACTTAAAGATATTTGAAAGAGTAATTAAAACTATATAATGGCATAGAATACATAAGATAAGTCTATAAGTAAAGAAACATTCTTAAACTCCATGTGATTAGCATACATCCCACTTGAAATAGTTCGCAATAAAGATAGCTTCACACATAAATTATTCTTTCTTGCAAAAACTGACCCTAAGGGCTTCTCAATATTCATTAACAGAGTATAAGTCCTTGAATTAATTCTTGAGTCTATACAGTGCTTGAAGAGACCCTTACAAAACTGATATCTTCTTTCTATTATACAATAATTTGTAACTTGTTAGCACTAGGAGTTGTTCTTAGACTGTTTTAAGAACAAGCCCAATACCTATCAGAATTTTGGAAAACTGAATGATTAAATCAATTTTTGTGCTTAGTGGATCAGTAAGACTCTACAAGAAAGGGAAAGGGAAGCGAGATAACTGTAGATTAATGATAAACCATTGGGAAATGGAATCATAAACACTCTACCCATTGAAAGAAGTCAAACTGCATATCAGAAAAATAACTTGTATGATGATGGATAGAAAAATATAAGGCGCACAAAAAGAAGAATGTATACTCAACAAAGATCCTCTCTACATAATAGAAACTTGAAAAAGTACTTATAGAAACTTGAAAAAGTACTTGAAAGTTGAACATAAACAATGATCAATAGGGAAGCTCCAAATTAGAGCCTTATCTCCTTTTTAAAAAAATAGTAAATTGTTACAAAGATGATGACTCATACCAACTGGTCTCTAACTTTTAGGAAGAAGTTACAAAAAGGTAGTGACAGGTGTAACTCATCTCCTACTTTTTAGGATTCATTTTTTACTATGATTCCTTTATCCACTCAGAGGGCAGATAATATATTTAGCTGTTGATCTGTCATATCTTGATGAGTCACTTGTTCCTCATGTTCTCCTGAAGTTCTGCATTTGTTGTCACATGTTTTTCCAACTGTCTCTTTGATTTATAAAACTTCCAGTATACTTCGAACCCCCCTTAATTGCTAAGACTTCAAGCTCTGAAGTCGAATTGGATTGTCTGGTACAACTGGAGATGACTGGAGGTCGATCAAGGTGCTGATTTGGCACTTTGTCACACTCTCGCAGCGAGCTCGCTGCAAGACTGAAAGTTGCCTTTTTTCATTATTTTTCTCCTTCTTCTTCTTTCTCCAATTCTCTCTACAAATGTGTGTATTATTTTTTAGCTAGATCTATTCTGTGCAAGTTCAACACATTTACAAGTTGAGAAAAAGAAAAAATAAGAGATAGGTAATAACAATTTTTTATTGATATTTTGTATTTATTCAAGAACTTTTATCCTTAAGGTATGTTGTGAACACCTTTAGCTGATCGTATAGAGATCTGATTCAACGATAAGCTAGTTCTTCCAATGTTGCATTATGCATATCCATATTATCTTCAAGGTTGTTCATATCTTTTAATAGTGTTTTCATGAATGCTTGTATCATGGTATGCAATTGATAGGTTGTAGGAGATGTTGATCTATCATATCGGTAGTAATTGTGGTGGCTATCTCAACGACTGATATTCTATGATTTGTGCAATATTGCACCTTCTCTATCAGTTCTTCCGTGACCATATTTTTACCAAGATCGACTAATTAAGGTAGTTGGTTGCCTTTAATTAACTCCTACGCAGCCATGTGTATTTTCGATTATATTGCCATTGATTTAGTGACCTATTTATCTACTCTTTTCCTGGATTTTTGGCAGTGGTCTAGTGAATACATATCTATTTTCCTCTTTGAGGCTAATGGTTGATATAGCTCAGTTGGTGCATCTGGATTCTCTGCAATCCATTTGTCAATATCATTGATGCCTTCTTAGATGGTGTTGAATTGAGTGAGTTTTTCTTGTATTTGACTATTTTTTTCTATTATTATGGTAGTTGTTTGTTGGAAGATGTGTGAGTGAGCATACATATCTATAATGGCCTCTTCCATTTCTTTCCTAACTTTCTCAGCATTGGCTTTGAAATTCTGCATACTACTTTCATCGACTTTTACTTAATGGAGTCTTTCTTCCAGTTCCCTGATTCTTTCCTCTTTCTCCTAATTTTGTTGGCATAACCTCCTAATATTTTATTTAGTGTCACTCATGAATGTGGTGTTAGTTGTAGCGGTAGCTATGTGATTTTCCCTAACATCCCCTGTTATGGGAACTTGTGTAAGGACCGAGATCAGAATCCCTTGAGTTGTTGGAACTTTCTTTATTTGTTCTTGCATGATATTCCCAGTCTTGTATCATAATTGAAGCTTCTCGTGTTCGGGACCTCACTTGGTTGAAACGGAGCCAAAAACCCCAATCCTAGACTGTTGAATGGTCCCTCTGTGTTTGTGTCTGTTGTTGACACCTTTGGGATATTAGTATCCATTGGTTGAGTGTCATCATTTCTTATCTCAACATATCTCTTCTACCTTTGTTATTCGGTTATCTTATTAGTTTCCTCCTTGGCAACCTTTTTTATTTTTTCTCTTACTTTTGTTGCTTCCTTTTATACTTCTTCTTTCTTCTTGATCTCCTTTTGTGACACTTCTTTTGCTTCTGCCTCAGCCTTGGCTTTCTCTACTTCAAGTTTTCATATTTCTTGGTAGCATCATTCTTTTTCTTGTGAACCTTTTCTTTGCCTCTTCTTTTCTTATATGATGGTGTTTCTTCTTCTCCTTCTACCGATCTCGATTGTACAGAGGCAGAGGTTAGGGATGATGTAAGGTATCTAGAGAGGTAGTGAGGGGGGGGGGGTTGTAATGATCCCAAGCCATTATGCAAGGATCATCACTGTTTTGGTGTCTTTTTAAAACTTTTTCCTGGTTGTGGTATTTCGTCAAACACTTTGTTGATCTACTTTTTAGATGTGTTTATATGTGTGTATGAAACAAATAACAGAAAGACATAACCATGGAACATACCTCAACTATATGCAATAATATAGACAAGCCAAAACATCTCAATTCTCCTTTATTCATAAAATAGAGAAACCTGCTACAATGAAGATGCCGATCCGGAATGCTCAACAGATGGCCAAGAAGATTGACAATAGATAAGAGCTGCTACAAAATTCTCCTGCTAATACAAAAGATGCCTCCAAAGGCTGAATAAGAAATGAATATCAATACCAGCAGATCTGAATGCCAAACTCTCCAGCTGAAGAATGCCACGCTCCAATAAAAGATTGAAACCCTCTATAACTCGGCCCTGCTGCCAAAAGTGTCCAATCACCCTAATAAATATGCCAACTGAAAGATCGGGTGATGGTAAGAACAACCCAGGTGACCAAATCTCCAAGATCCCTCTCAATCTCTGTAGATCTGAAATCCTCCACTGAATGGTGTGCCCCACTGGATGACTCAAACCCTAGATAATTCGGCCTTGCTAAAGGAGGCCTCCAAATGCTCTGAAACTCTCCACAATGATAGATCAGGATGCTGCAATGAGAACCCAAGTGCTCAAATCCTCAAATACCTGCTAGATTCTTAGATCTAGCTACCCTCCAAATAATGGTGCTCTCTCCCCTTAGGAAAACATCCCACTCTCAATACAAATCGATCCTCCACTGAAAGACTCCGGAAAACCACCAAGAATGATGCCAAGACACCTGCAAAGGAAACCCAATACCTGGAATTCCCAGAATCCCTTCTCCTCAGCTAGGACGAATCCCTCCTCAATGAATGGTGTGCCCCCCTTGTTGGAAACCCCCAACTAGTGCACCCTCTCTCTATCTGCACAAGCAACCGATGTAGAATCCTCCTCCAACTGAGTAGATCTAGAACTAGAATGTTGTGGGAGAGTATTGTATCTCCGAGACCAAACTTGGGACAAGATAGGTGGAATCTTTCACCACCGAATCATCCTCAAGGGTTTGTTATGTCAAAACCCTCAAAACCCCCAATATTGGGCTCACTAGCTAGAAGCCAGAAATCAAAATAAGATCATACATGAATGATGAGTAGAGGCCCTTGCCTTCCTTTTATACTTTTTGGCTCACCTTGTCCCTCCAAAGTGACTTTCATTTTATTAATATTTAATTAATTAATTAAATCACTTTAATTAATTAATTAACCTTTTTACCTCTGAGAATCTCATTATCTCTCCTTGTGGCTTCTCTCGCCATTGAAAGTCACTTCTAGCCATCCCATCCTGTAGTGCTGCTCCTCCCGATTCCAATGAGCTATTACACAGAGAGGTTCCTCCAAGTAATGTGCCCAAAATGCCCTCTTCAATGATTTTAATTAACTTATAGCTCAAAATAATCAAAATCATGGAAATCGTTGGAATGGAATGAAACCAAAGCCAACCTGTGCAGAATGGCTCATAATGATGGAATATGATGATAAATGCCAAGTGGACCCCACAATGCCTCTCAAATACCCTTGTACTTGCTATAACATCCATTTGGTTACTCTGGTCATCATAAGTCTCTGCCCTATGATGATGTCCCAAAGTGGGGACATTACAGTCCTCCCTGCTAGAAAATTGCTTGTCCTCGAGCAATAGCCAAATCCACTCAACTAAAATTTCAGGATCCCATGTCCACCTGTGGGATACACAGTAGAACCCCTCAAAAGAAGAAAAATAGTGCACTCCACCCCCTGGATCCCATATTAGGAAGTGAACTGTAATACTCTGCGAAGCATAGTCCTGAAAGATATCAACCCTGTGAACCTGCTGAATATGACACATGGCCTCATCTCGGAATGAGTCCATCCTCCAAATCTCTACCAAGATCCACACGGCCTCGATCAACTTCACATGCTGATGTCCGACCAAGGTGATGCAAGACCTCCGTGAGGCACCCGCAAGCGATGCGCTCCTCTCGACACTGAAGATCAATGGAAAGTTAGAATAACTTTCCCCTGCAATGGTCCACTCTCCCCTGTCAGTCAATGAACTACTCAATCTTGCAATCCCCAGGTCCAATGCTAACCTCTGTCGATGATCCTCCTGCTGATACTGCACTACTCTGTCCATGACTGTCTGTCCCCTGCATACATACATGATCCTTCTCGTCGGGATCCTCAAGCTGAAATACCTGTGACCACCAAACTTGCTGCCTAGAAACTCTATCGACATAGACACCTCTGTAGAAGAAGTACCTGTCCAAACATCTCCATGCCCTATCATGATGATCAAGAGGAAGAAAAGGCCTCCCCCTATAGGAAAAGTACCTGCCGACCCACTCCAAACCAACCAAAGATGGAGTGTGTGGCTCACTGGCACCACCTGGGTTGTCATGTAGTGAAACATCCTGCTAACTAAGTGAAATCCCGGATCCCATGGAAAACTTGGAAGTTTATCACTTCCAGTCTTTGCTAGCTGCTCCTATGCTGGGCTAATCACTGTCGAAAGCCCACTGCGCTCATCTGTCATCACCAGGTCTATGATGTTCACCATCACACACAAAGTCTCAACTGTCTGTCTAACACGGTCCACCTCTGACCTGTTGTATGCCATAAAAGTACTCATGTCATATAGTTTCGGCCTACTCACTCTCCATGCCCCCAACCATGTCCTATCCCTCCTCATGTTGTTGTCTATGATAAAAGTGTCAGGATAGGCTAATAGAAACATATGTAGCTAACTGTAGGACTGGGAGGTGTCACATGCTTTGGTCAATCCCAATGATTCGACCAGAAGCTCATCCATCGGTATCCATGAAAGATGCTCTTCTGTGGTCATCACTGAGTCCCAACTATCTAGTACAACTAGAAGTAACCCCTCCGACTGCTGGTCAACCAACCTCCATCTCTCATCTACCATACAACTGCTGAAATGGTGAAGGTGATCTCCCACAACTATGTGTTGCTACAGAGGAGTGACATCTACATACTACCCTGAGTGTGTCTCCTCCTTGCAAGGCACTATACCCCTCTGAATGCCACCATACACCTCGGCATCTCTCTGTGAGCTATCACTCATCATGGTATGCTCTAGCATACTCATTTCATCTCCCGCAAACTCATGCTGCATCACAGATCCTGGGCGTACAGCTGGATCAATCTCTATATGGAGATCAACCACTCCCAAGACACAAATGGAAGTGTCCCCCATCGACTGGTGCTCCTTTGCTAGATCATCAACATCCTCTATCAATGTGACTGACTTATACATCTGACTGTCCACTAAAATAGATGAAGTGGATCTCTGACGAATCTCCTCAAGAGACCCATCTGATATAGACTTTGATTCTTGAAGGGTGGTCTGTGTGCCTCTCAAGAATCCTTGAGTGCTCTCCAACTCCTGAGTGAGTTGGTCTACCTCCAACTCCTACCCCTTCAGGGCCCTATGATACAACTCACCACTCCCTAGTAGGTAGTCTCTATCTATCAACAACTGTTGGTAGTCAGTCCTCATCATAGACACTCTCTCTCGGAGAGTGTGAAAATCATCCATGGAAAATCCTCCATCTGAGCTACCATGTGCCATTGATGCTCTCCAACCGTAATCTGCCATCATTGCATGCATGTCATCAATATGTCTAGTGGTTTCCCTAATAATAGCCTCACTAACTCCCATCCGTGCTGCTAAGTGGTGTGACTCCTGATCATAGTCACGATGGGGTACCCCCTCATCCCTCTCACTGCTAGTGCCATCACTAACAACACTCTCAGCAGAAGATAAAGTGATGAACTGCCTATTGTATACTGTGCGACTAGGTACTCCTGTCTGCCACTACATCCCATCACTAGATGCCATCTCCCCCTGACTCACACTGTATCCTGTATGAGCAGTTGTATCCTCCTGTGCACTCAACCTGCTACTATCATCTATGCCTGGATCCCATATAGTTGTATCCAGACACGTGCTATCGTCATCCTGACTGCCAAAGAGTGCATCCTCATCCATGCAATTTGATCCTGGAAGTAAGTGCTCCATCCACCTGTCAACCTCTTCCATCTGCTCAACCACTAGAGTCTCCAACGGCTGTGACTCCATCTCCTCTGACTGACCTGTATGTGTGGGGTCAACTGCATGTATGTCCTGTACCTACACCTGGATCTGTGGGTCTACCTGTCCATGGTGTGCATCCCTCACACTAGGCTCATCCATCATACATGACGTGCCATTGATATCCTCATCTGACATGGATATCATGGGTGTCTGAACAGGTGATAGATGTGTCACGGTCCCCATAGGAGGCTTATCATCTCCAGATGCTAACACGTGGGACCCCTCACTAGTGTCACCACTTTGCTGAGGCGTAAGGTCATCAATGGTATGTGATGTGTCGGCTGAGACACTGGGCCTATCGTCCTGTCCATCCAGCTGTCTATCCACTACACAAGGGTCATCCTCCTCCTCAAGTGTGCAAGCATCACTAGCCTCTGTGCAAGAGTCATCATCACTATCACTAGCCTCTATGAAAGAGTCATTGTCATCATCCGACTACTCTAAATCCACATCTATCGCTCCATCCTCACACACCTCACCCTCACTGTCATGACATGCCTCAATAATGCACTCCTGATCTTTACCCCTGCACCTATGATCTAGTTCCCACGACCCCTTGCAACTGTGGCAAGGTTGCATGCTCCTACTGGGCGTGGGGTTTCTCTGTTCTTCCCACCATATAGCTGCCTCTTTTTTCTTTTCACCTGCTATGATCATCCCTTGTAAAATATCCCATTTTCTCCAATGGGGATTTCTAAAGGCTGCATATTGTAGGAAGGTTATTGTAGCCTTAGTTTCCCTGCTAAGGCCATCATACATGATCTCCAACCATGGTATCTCAAAGGCTATCTTATCCACTTCTTTCTAACTATCCATTTATCCCTATGGAAGACCCCCCATGTTTGCAGGATTTAAGCTCTAAAACCACTGTAATGATCCCAAGCCATTATGCAAGGATCATCACTGTTTTGGTGTCTTTTTAAAACTTTTTCCTAGTTGTGGTATTTCATCAAACACTTTGTTGATCTACTTTTTAGATGTGTTTATATGTGTGTATGCAGCAAATAACAGAAAGAGATAACCATGGAAGATACCTCAACCATATGCAATAATATAGACAAGCCAAAACATCTCAATTCTTATTTATTGATAAAATAGAGAAACCTACTACAATGAAGATGTCGATCCGGAATGCTCAACAGATGGCCAAGAAGATAGACAATAGATAAGAGCTTCTACAAAATGCTCCTGCTAATACAAAAGATGCCTCCAAAGGCTGAATAAGAAATGAATATCAATACCAGCAGATCTGAATACCAAACTCTCTAGCTGAAGAATGCCACGCTCCAATAAAAGGTTGAAACCCTCAATAACTCGGCCATGCTGCCAAATTTGTCCAATCACCCTAATAAATATGCCAACTGATAGATCGGGTGATGGTAAGAACAGCCCAGGTGACCAAATCTCCAAGATCCCTCTCAATCTCTGTAGATCTGAAATGCCCCACTAAATGGTCTGCCCCACTAGATGACTGAAACCCTAGATAATTCGGCCCTGCTAAAGGAGGCCTCCAAATTCTCTGAAACTCTCCACAATGATAGATCAGGACGCTGTAATGAGAACCCAGGTGCTCAAATCCTCAAATACCTGCTAGATTCTTAGATCTAGCTACCCTCCAAATAATGGTGCTCTCTCCCCTTGGGAAAACGTCCCACTCTCAATACAAATCGATCCTCCACTGAAAGACTCCGGAAAACCACCAAGAATGATGCCAAGACACCTGCAAAGGAAACCCAATACTTGGAATTCCCGGAATCCCTTATCCTCAGCTAGGACGAATCCCTCCTCAATGAATGGTGCGCCCCCCTTGCTGGAAACCCCCAACTGGTGTACCCTCTCTCTATCTGCATAAGCAACTCATGTAGAATCCTCCTGCAACTGAGTAGATATGGAACTAGAATGGTGTGGGAGAGTATTGCATCTCCAAGACCAAGCTTGGGACAATATAGGTGGAATCTTTCACCACCGAATCGTCCTCTAGGGTTTGTTATGTCAAAACCCTCAAAACCCCCAATATTGGGCTCACTAGCTAGAAGCCAGAAATAAAAATAAGATCATACATGAATGATGAGTAGAGGCCCTTTCCTTCCTTTTACACATTTTGGCTTACCTTGTCCCTCCAAAGTGACTTTCATTTTATTAATATTTAATTAATTAATTAAATCACTTTAATTAATTAATTAACCTTTTTACCTTTGAAAATCTCCTTATCTCTCCTTGTGGCTTCCCTGGCCACTGAAAGTCACTTCTAGCCATCCCATCCTGTAGTGATGGTCCTCCCGATTCCAATGAGCTATTACAATGAGAGGTTCCTCCAAGTAATGTGCCCAAAATTTCCTCTTCAGTGATTTTAATTAACTTATAGCTCAAAATAATCAAAATCATGGAAATCGTTGGAATGGAATGAAACCAAAGCCAACCTGTCCGAAATGGCTCATAATGATGGAATATGATGATAAATTCCAAGTGGACCCCACAATGCCTCTCAAATACCCCTGTACTTGCTATAACATCCATCTGGCTACTTTGGTCATCATAAGTCTCTTCCCTGTGATGATGTCCCAAAGTGGGGACATTACAATCCTCCTTGCTAGAAAATTGCTTGTCCTTAAGCAATAGCCAAATCCACTCAACTAAAATGTCAAGATCCCATGTCCACCTGTGGGATACACAGTAGAACCCCTCAAAAGAAGAACAATAGTGCACTCCACCCCCTGGATCCCATATCAGGAAGTGAACTACAATACTCTGCGAAGCATAGTCCTGAAAGATATCAACCCTGTGAACCTCCTGCATATGACACATGGCCTCATCTTGGAATGAGTCCATCCTCCAAATCTCTACCAATATCCACACGGCCTCGATCAGCTTCACATTCTGATGTCCGACCGAGGTGATGCAAGACCTCCATGAGGCACCCGCAAGCGATGCGCTCCTCTCGACACTGAAGATCAATGGAAAGTTAGAATAACTTTCCCCTGCAATGGTCCACTCTCCCCTGTCATTCAATTAACTACTCAATCTTGCAATCCCCAGGTCCCATGCTAACCTCTGTCGATGATCCTCCTGCTGACACTGCACTACTTTGTCCATGACTGTCTGCTCCCTTAATACATACAGGATCCTCCTCGTCAGGATCCTCAAGCTGAAATACCTGTGACCACCAAACCTGCTGCCCAGAAACTGTATCGGCATAGACACCTCTGTAGAAGAAGTACCTGTCCAAATGTCTCCATGCCCTATCATGATGATCAAGAGGAAGAAAAGGTCTCTCCCTATAGGAGAAGTACCTGTCGACCCACTCCAAACCAACCAAAGATGGAGTGTGTGGCTCTCTGGCGCCACCTAGGTTGTCATGTAGTGAAACATCCTGCTAACCAAGCAAAATCCAGGATCCCATGGCAAACTTGGAATTTTATCACTTCCAGTCTCTGCTAGCTGCTCCTATGCTAGGCTGATCACTGTCAGAAGCCCACTGCGCTCATCTGTCATCATCGGGTCTATGATGCTCACCATCACACACCAAGTCTCAACTGTCTGTCTAACACAATCCACCTCTGACCTACTATATGCCATAAAAGTACTCATGTCATATAGTCTCGGCCTACTCAATCTCCATGCCCCCAGCCATGGCCTATCCCTCCTCATGATGTTGTCTATGATAAAAGTGTCAGGATAGGCTAATAGAAACATCTGTAGCTGACTGTAGGACTAGGAGGTGTCACACGCTTTGGTCAATCCCAATGATTCAACCAGAAGCTCATCCATCGGTATCCATGAAAGATGCTCTCCTGTGGTCATCATCGAGTCCCAACTATCCAGTAAAACCAGAAGTAACCCCTCCGACTGCTGGTCAACCAACCTCCATCTCTCATCTACCATGCAACTGTTGAAATGGTGAAGGTGATCTCCCATAACTATGTGCTGCTGTAGAGGAGTGACATCTACATACTCCCCTGAGTGTGTCTCCTCCCTGCAAGGCACTATACCCCTCTGAATGCCACCATACACCTCGGCATCTCTCTGTGAGCTATCACTCATCACGGTATGCTCTGGCATACTCATGTCATCTCCCGCAAACACATGCTGCATCACAGATCCTGGGCGTACAGCTGAATCAATCTCTATATGGAGATCAACCACTCCCAAGACACAAATGGAAGTGTCCCCCATCCACTGGTGCTCCTCTGCTAGATCATCAACATCCTCTGTCAATGTGACTGACTGATACATCTGACTGTCCACTAAAATAGATGAAGTGGATCTCTGATGAATCTCCTCAAGAGACCCATCTGATATAGACTCTGATTCTTGAAGGGTGGTCTGTGTGCCTCTCAAGAATCGTTGAGTGCTCTCCAACTCCCGAGTGAGTTGGTCTACCTCCAACTCCTGCCCCCTCAGGGCCCTATGATACAAGTCACCACTCCCTAGTAGGTAGTCTATGTCTGTCAACAACTGTTGGTAGTCAGTCCTCATCATAGACACTCTCTCCCGGAGAGTGTGAAAATCATCCATGGAAAATCCTCCATCTGAGCTACCCTGTGCCACTGATGCTCTCCAACCGTAATATTCCATCACTGCATGCATGTCATAAATATGTCTAGTGGATACCCTGATCATAACCTCACTAACTCCCAACTATGCTACTAAGTGGTGTGACTCCTGATCATAGTCATGCTGGGGTACCCCCTCATGCCTCTCACTGCTAGTGCCATCACTAACAACACTCTTTGCAGAAGATAAAGTGATGAACTGCCTGTTGTCTATTGTGCCACTAGGTACTCCTGTATGCCACTACATCCCATCACTAGATGCCATCTCCCCCTGACTCACACTGTATCCTGTATGAGAAGTTGTATCCTCCTATGCACTCAACCTGCTACTATCATATATGCCTGGATCACATATAGTTGTATCCAGACACGTGCTATCGTCATCCTGACTGCCAAAGAGTGCATCCTCATCCATGCAATTTGATCCTGGAATTAAGTGATCCATCCACCTGTCAACCTCTGCCATCTTCTCAATCACTGGAGTCTCCAATAGCTGTGACTCCATCTCCTCTGACTGACCTGTATGTGTGGGGTCAACTGCATGTACGTCATGTACCTCTTCCTGGATCTGTGGGTCTACCTGTCCATGGTGTGCATCCCTCACACTAGGCTCATCCATCATACCTGATGTGCCACTGATCTCCTCATCCGACATGGCTATCATGGGTGTCTGAACAAGTGAAAAATGTGTCATGGCCCCCATAGGAGGCTTATCATCTCTAGATGCTAACACATGGGACCCCTCACTAGTGTCACCACTCTGCTGAGGCGTAAGGTCATCAATGGTATGTGACATGTCGGTTGAGACACTGGGCCTATCATCCTGTCCATCCAACTGCCTATCAACTACACAAGGGTCATCCTCCTCCTCAAGTGTGCAAGCATCACTAGCCTCTATGCAAGAGTCATCATCACTATCACTAGCCTCTATGCAAGAGTCACTGTCATAATCCGACTGCTCTGAATCCACATCTATCGCTCCATCCTCACATAGCTCACCCTCACTGTCATGGCATGCCTCAATAATGCGCTCCTGATCTTTACCCCTACACCTATGATCTAGTTCCCACGACCCCATGCAATTGTGGCAAGGTTGCATGCTCCTACTGGGCATGGGGTTTCTCTGTTCTTCCCACCATATAGCTGCTTCTTTTTTCTTTTCACCTGCTATGATCATCCCCTGTAAAATATCCCATTTTCTCCAATGGGGATTTCTAAAGGCTGGATATTGTAGGAAGGTTATTGTAGCCTTAGTTTCCCTGCTAAGGCCGTCATACATGATCACCAACCATGGTATCTCAAAGTCTATCTTATCCACTTCTTTCCAGCTATCCATTTATCCCTATGGAAGACCCCCCATGTTTGCAGGATTTAAGCTCTGAAACCACTGTAATGATCCCAAGCCATTATGCAAGGATCATCACTGTTTTGGTGTCTTTTTAAAACTTTTTCCTGGTTGTGGTATTTTGTCAAACACTTTGTTGATCTACTATTTAGATGTGTTTATATGTGTGTATGCAACAAATAACAGAAAGAGATAACCATGGAACATACCTCAACCATATGCAA